>JAVJAQ010001812.1:0-56691 GCA_032362365.1 Zygogramma bicolorata | reverse complement strand
TTAACAAAAACAACAAAAAAAAAGTACATAATTCCAAATTCTTAAACTAAACGTAACACCTGAATTTTATTACTGTATATTTTCAGTCCATTCATTTTCGTTATACAATTTGAACAAAAACACGAGTTTCCTCCTTTTTCTGTGCCTAATCTGTTTGTAATATCCGAGTGTGTACAACTAGCGAAATGCGTGAAATTGTTGGTCAACGTCAATTTATAGGTGGAGAAGGAGAAGGAAAACAAGCCTTGACAGGAATATTCTTGCAAAATGCACAACAAACGCGTTCGTGTTCGTGCCTCACTCGGCACTGTATAGCGAGTGTATAGGACAGAAGGAAAACAAATCGCGACAAGAATTTTCTTTCAAGAAGCGCGACAAATGCGTTGTCACAAGTTTTTGAGCCGCAAATTTTATTAAAATTTTTAGACTTATACATAAAAATAATCAAAAATAATTTCAAAGAATCAAAATGTTCAAATTTAAAAAATCAAAAAAATCAAATGTATCGTGATTTTTTAAAAAAATCAATCATTTTTGATTCTTTAATAAAAATCAGATTCTGCCCCACCCTGATTTCAACTATAGGTATGTATTGAAAGGGAAAAAAACCTTGATGGTGAATTTGCTCATTGAGAACTCACACAACACTACAACGATCATAAAAATATCTAGAACCAATTCTTGACCACTGATGCTTTTCAGTATTCTCATTACTGGGTAAATTTCAATTTTTACAAATGATAGTTAAATGAAGCCTAATATTTCCAAGTTGTCATATATGGCAGACTGTTATTTTTTTTTCAAATGACAATCAAGTAATTGAATTATGTTGAAACAAAATAGAAAGAAATGTTTTCCACAATATCTTGAAATCATGAGGTCTGTTCCCCGAATAACTAGCCTGGTAGCACTGTGGGTTTTCTGGGTTTTCCATATGGTTTAAATAGCGTATGCGTTAACGAAAAGTCGCCAAAGAGCCATAATATACTAGAGGATATTATCCGCCCCTTGATTTGTCTTCTGGGTGGACAAGGAAATATTTGAAATCTGGAATCAATTCATGCATACACCTTCTGATGTGACATTAGCTTTTATATAAGAATGATAAGAAATCGATTTAACACATCAAATGCAATATCACTTAACAAAAGTATATAAAGAATCTAAAGATGACGAATGGACGAAGTCAGAGAAGTACTTATCCTCTAAATTCTGATCATTGGTTGGGAACAGGGTGGGGCAAAATCTGATTTTTATAAAAAAAATCAAAAATCATTGATTTATTTAAAAAAATCACGATTTATTTGATTTCTTTGATTTTTTAAATTTAAACATTTTGATTCTTTGAAATTATTGTTGATTATTTGAATGTATAAGTCTATAAATTTTAATACAATTTGCGGCTCAAAAAGTTGTGAAAACGCATTTGTCGCGCTTCTTGCAAGAAAATTCTTGTCGCGATTTGTTTTCCTTCTGTCCTATACACTCGCTATACACTGCCGAGTGAGGCACGAACAAGAACGCGTTTGTTGTGCTTTTTGCAAGAATATTCCTGTCGAGGCTTGTTTTCCTTCTCCTTCTCCACCTATAAATTGACGTTGCCCAACAATTTCACGCATTTCGCTAGTCGTACATTCGGATATTGGAAACAGATTAGGTATAGAAAAAAGGAAAACTCGTGTTTTTGTTCAAATTGTATAACGAAAATGAATGGACTGAAAATATACAGTAATAAAATTCAGGTGTTACGTTTAGTTAAAGAATTTGGAATTATGTACTTCTTTTTTGTTGTTTTTGCTAAAAGCAGATACTCCTTCTGATCTTGGAGAAAACTTTTATATTATGTTGTTATCTGGTTCTGAATATAAAAAACAAAAATTGATTTAAATTATGATTTTAATTTTAAAAATCAAGCGATTTAAATCATGACTTTAATCGTGATTATAATCACTTGATTTTAATCAGCCCAACCCTGGTTGGGAATGTATCAATGTAGTTGAGGGGTTAGTTGGATAAGCTATCATGAATCAGAACCAAATGAATTTTTATGTAGAGAAGAACTTATACTTGGCTTATTAGGAGATTGAAACTTGTCTCAAGGAGTCTTTCGGATTCTTTGAGTAATTGTACTCAGTCAATGAGTATTCACTATTCCGACGAGGGTTGCAGTTGAAGATCTGCTTTACAATTATATTCACAGTCTATACGAAGTCAATCTGAACAGATAAATAGAAGACCAGTGTTCAAAGAAACTGCTGACATTTGGTTACTATTTGGTTTTTATGCCATTCAAATTGACTTTGAATCCGAATCTGAACAGCTAGAATAAATGGAAGACTGATGAACCGAGAAACTGCCGACGATCGGTAGCTATTTAGTTTTTTGCCATTCACATTGACTTTATATACTATAATCACTACTTCGAAGAAATATAATCCAGCAGGTCCAGCCTTCCATAAAACCACTACCATTCTAGTGGTTGGAAATTTCATTGTTAACCAGATAGCACAAAGACATCTTAAATAAATCATTAAGTCATTTTATCCGAGACATTTATGATGTCTTAAAGATGTACATGCCTATCTTTTATACATCTTTAAGACGTCTCAAATATGTACGTATGTTACAAAATAATGTTTCATTACGTATTAAAGATATCTTTTCATAACATCTTAAAGATATCTTTTCATACGAGTTTTCATAGCATCTTAAAGATATATTTTTGCAACAAATAAAACAGTAATCAGGTACTCAGAGTAATAATAGGGGAGCCCAAGCGGGGATTTCCGGATTTACTTAAGCGCGGCAGATTAATATACAGGGGGATATCTTGTACCCGGTTAAGTAATTCCACCATATATGAGCCCTATATATATGGCCGCCCTTCAAGGATAAAGGATCAGTAGTAAAAAAAAAAATCATCTGAAATTCTCTAGCGCGTCAGATTAAGCTAGGGTGAGTTAGTTAAATCCTGAAAAGTGTATATTCCACTAATCTGACAATTCGAGAGTGACCTAAAGAAGGAGGAGGGCTACAAAATTAAAAAAAAAACGTCATCTCGACATTCTCGAGCATGACTAATCTTATTATTATTTTGAAGGGAATTCAAGAATTGCAAAAAATATGCCATTTGACGATTTCCACAAGCCAAAATAATAAAAATTCATCGATAAAGTTTAATGCGTGCAGCTACGTAATGCTTATATTCCCCTCTCCGCGTTTCTATTTCTCTCCCACTCTCTATCTATTGCTCTCTCACTCCGTCCCCACTCTGGTTTCTGTTGCCATGAAAGTTGATTACACAGAATCGTTGGTGGCATGATATTGTTTACAACGAATAACCAACGTTTTAAAATTTTAAAAATTCAATTGCTTATAATTATTCTCTTATAAATACAAGTATTCTACTAAAAAAAGCATACACTTTTTTTATTCGCATGCTTTTTCCTGAGATTTTCAATTAATTAAGTTCAATGATTTAAAAAAAAAATTGACAGAATAGGCGAATCCCTCCAGATAATCGTCAGATTATGAGACTGCAAAGTCTAGGGCCTAAAGATGAACCATATATATCTTAATCTGACGCGCTTGTGTATTTCAAAATGACTGTTTTTCACATTCTAATAATGACCGCGAGTCTGCGTCACATCCAAACAGTCAGATTATTATATAAGAGCTTTTTTTAGGCTCACTTAACATCCCCTCAGAAAATCTGACGCGCTCGAGAATTTTTTTTTTCATTTTCAACCCCTACGTACGACCACCCCCATGATGCAAACAATCAGATAAACATACGTACATATTCAAAAATATGTAGGGCATAGATGATATCGATATCTGACGCGCTCGAGTATGTCCATGCACCGATGAAAAGGTATACATTATATAACATTTTTTTCTTTTTATCATCTAAGTTTCGCAACCCAATAGGTCTCTATGACCCTCGAGTAAATCCCGATTTAGCATCGTGGGTTCTCCTACTATAATTTCATTGAAAATTTGAACAGGTACACATATATTTCAAATGGTCATTTAACAAGGTAAAATGGCCCTGTCAATGTTTCGAGAACCGGAACCAGATTTACTGTTGCTTCCACTAGTTTCACTTGAGTTCAGCTGCAAACCACTTCTCTTCATTGTAATTATACTCACCGAACTACACTCCACAAGAACATATGGTTACCAAACTTGAAACAACAAACTGAATAAACAACTCCCGCGGTAAACTCCAAGCAAACAAAGATTAGGTTTTATAGGTTACCTTAGGATTGTTGTGAATTTCAGATCAAGAATCAGCGGCGGCCCGTCTTGAAATGCTGATTGACCCCGCTGCTTCAGCCAATCATTGAGCACAAAAGCTAGGCGTGAAATTAGTGCCTCCGGGCCGGCTTGAATTGATAAATGGTACAAGTTCATCTAATTGTCTTTTTCCATATATTTTATATATATCCTATAATACATTTTTTATTTTTTTTTTCTGTCCTACATTTCGTTACCAGAAACAGTTTCGTACCGAGTGTGGGAGAGATTCATTCTTCCACTCAAAAACATTTATCAGTTACCTTGTGTCGAAGATTTGGTCTGATAAAGCATCTTTTTCAGATATCTCAATGATGAGATAAATAAGATATCTTTGGGTTACCTTTTAAACGTCTTAAGAAAGACATTAGGGCATGATTTGGATATAAATATCTTTATCTGATGGCATGTCATAATGACAACGTTATGTCACTCAATTTTGATGACATAAGGAAGCTCATTATGGGACTAAGTACCATAATGAATTCATTATGGTACTAAGTACCATAATGAAATTCTATAAGGAAAACATGTAATGGTTTGATCAAAAAAGTTTATTCAAAATTCAAAAAGGAAATGGCAAAGCACAGCTCACTCACCTACTAATATTTGAAACTACACAATACTTACTCCTTTAAAAATAGTTGTCATTGTGACATGTCGAAAATGCAGTTTTTAATTTTTCGAAAATGTATTGATATAAATGCGATCAGATAAAATTTTGTATGTAATACGAATCATAAACAATCATTATGGCACACGCCGTGTTATCGGACTCATTCACGACTTGTACCATAATGATCGTCTTTATGATCCTTATTACATAAATAACTATTAAGATGTCCTGTGCTATATGGGTATGCTGTTTTATGGGAGATGTGTTCCATTCTGGGTGAAATATATTTTAAGGAATATTTCCCTCATATATAAAATGTTCCATAAGAGCAATGCAATTATCGAAAACTTACAGTGTTAATTGCATTTTATCAAGTCACCATAACAACACATTTGAAACCGTATCGCTAGACGTCAGTAAACAACACGAATAAATGTCAGATAGACTTCAAAAATAGAAAAACATTTCGCGTTTTGGTGAGTGCTCCATACAATCTATAGAGGAAAGTATAAATGAACAAAAAATAACATTTCCTTGAGAATTTCTTTATTCGTGAAATATTCCAATGAATTACATTCGTGCATAAAAATGACCAGATAATTTCGCATTCAAGATATCACGCTTTCTTGCAAAATTATCGGTAATTTTTATGCACTCGTGCAATTATACCCAAAATTTCACTCCAACAGTTTTCGACTAATGAAATGCTCATTTTGGTTCGCGTTACCATGGCAACTCCGGTATTTTTGAGGATTTCATCGGATTTTTTTTTTCCGCATGGGTAACCGACAGCGAATTATGGTGGAAACTTTTTGACATAAGCAGAGCATATTTCATTTGACATAATCAGGTCACTTACCCACTTTGAGCAGGGGTAAACAAAATGGAACTTTCAAATAGGGCACTAGAACAATTTAGCAGACTAATGAAAATACAATAATAATCCACATCTTTATTCACGAGCCACTGACACGGTAGTATTTTGACCGAATCGATTCATTTCGTTGAAGCTCACACGAAAACCTAAATTAAATGTGACAGAACAAGGCAATTTCGATTCATTTGTTCAATCTGTGATTTATTCCAAAGCCTATCTCGACTAACTTTGAAACGCTAAAACATGAATTTCAAAAAATTCGTTGGAAGTTCAATATGGTTTGAAATTTTCTTACCGAATACCACGCGTTCTTGAATTATCCTTAGGACTTTTTTCTTGCTCACGAATATTTTAAGAAAATTATAATTTTCAAATATTCGTAAGCTCGAAAAAATTTCTGGAAATAAATCAAGCACTAGTGGTAATACAAGTAAAAATCTTTTGAAGAATCAGAAAAATTATTTGAAGAAGAAAAGTAGTGAAAATCAAAACTTTCATGTTACATTAAATAGAAACGTGACCTCAGTTCTTCCATATAATTGAAAAAATATAATATATACTTTGTCTCTCCATCAATTTTCATAATGAAACAATTCAAAAAGAATTAGATGAACTCATTTAAAGAAATCATAATTGAGTATATATAAAAACACTGTTTTCAACTCTCCTCAGTTGGTTTAAAGGATTTTTCAGTGAAGGATTTATGTGTAACGTGCTTTTGGGAATGGTGAATCAACATGGGATAACTGGTTGCGTTTTTTACATTGACCCCCTCAATATAAGAGGAAAAAATGACCACGAACTACATAAAACTCTGGAAGAAATATTCATCTTGCAACATTTTAAATGAATTAACTCAATCCAGATTTGTAAGGTGACAAGTTAAAATGAAAAAAGAATTGAATTTTATGCAAGATGAAAATAAGCATTACTAACTATAAAATTTTTCAAAAATATTTGATTGTTGAATGACTCATGATATTGCATTCAGAAGGTACCTGCTGTATATATGTTAGCAAACATTTTTGCTACATGTTACTATTGTTTTGTCTGAAGATATGCGTTACGAAAATTATTTTGTTTCCAGGTATTATCGCAGGTACCCCCCTAGAAAATGGCAACTCCATACCAAAAACGGCGGTACACCAGAACGGTGACGCCCTAGACCCCACCACGTCCGATGAAAGCAATCAGGGACCCATAAATGGCAAGACCATCATTGACGAAGACACCACCACCTCATTCACAGACAACAGCCCGCCCTCGATAGACCAAAACGAGGAGACGAACGACAGTGTTGTTTCCGTTTCAGAATCCACCAAGGATTCCACCATCTCAGAAGATTCCAACAGCTTAGGCGACTTTACCAAACGGCGGATGGAAGACGACTCCATCCAACCATCTAGCAAAAAATTACGGGAAAACTCAGGAGACAAGTGACAAATACGTAATTACGTTTAATTTTTTTTACTTTACTGTAAGGTTAGAATTTACACGCATACCCTGTAATACCATTGTTTAATTTGTCGTCAGTGACCTTGGAAGTCGTAATGTTTCGGAGTTGAAAACAATCCGTGTATGGACAGCCAATGTGTGCTTGCTGTCCACTGTATTCAGTGGCGGATCCACGGGGGGAGGGTTTCGGGTCCGGACCCCCGCCATTGGGAAACTAAGAGATTTTTTTTCATTTTTATCGGCTCCTAATTTCGAAATTTTGTTAGGGAACGAAAAAATGTCTCATGAGCAAGACAAAAAAATAAATTAGAATACATTTTTTTGCTTTAAAATTGAAGAACTTTAATAATTATTATTACATTCCATTGAAAACTAAAGAGCAGGCTATATTTAACCATCAGTAAATTTTCATTTTAATCGAATCATTCAATTCAAAAACCCTCCAATTCCTAAAAAAATAATTCTCAAGAATCAAAAATAGTACAAACAAGATCTGGATTGAATGTTACCCTAACAAACAAACAAATTTCGCTTGAAATTTATGGACTCGCCGATTATTCTTTCCTTTTTTTTCTGGTTCAGTCGGTTCAGACGCCTGATCAAGCCGAGTAAAATATGAAAATAGAGTCCTCTTCATGTTGCAGATCCAAAATAAAATGCTTTTTTTTCAACTATCAAATTGCAATTTTTCTTGATGACACTTTAAAGAAAATTGACACTTGTCAGGCTTATCGAGGAAAAGTTCGAGAAATTTCTGACAGTGCTGCCCTTGGATCCTTTTTGGTGCAGTATTTGAAAAATTAGACTTGTTACATTTGTGATGAGTATTGTGTATGCCGGTAACGATTTGAATATACTGTTTGAGTGGAATATGCTGTTGATTTGGTTAAATCAACTCGATTTGAAAAAAGTAAAGTTTCGAACCTACTTTACCTCCTGGCTACACCTTCAAATTTTGCTCACGTCAATCTCTTTCACCTTTTTTCTGGATCTTGACTAGTTGTTGCTATACGGTAGCTCATAATTTTCTGTTATATATATATATATATATATATATATATATATATATATATATACATATATACATATATACATATATATATATATATACATATATACATATATACATATATACATATATACATATATATATATATATATATATATAAATTTTGAGTTATAGACCCTTCCCTTGACCTGATCCTGGATCCGCCACTGACTGTATTGAATATTCGAATCGACGTAATTGACGGTTATATTTAGTATAAAAATGTAAAATTTCAGAGGTATTCGTTAGCAAATCTGGAGTTTTTTTCACTCGCGTTGCCAAAGTTGTTTTGAACATAATTACAAAATATTCTGTCATTGTACAGCTTCAAAGAGGCCTGCACAACCAAACCGCCTGTCTATTAAAATTAAAAGATTCAATAATGATTTCCAATCTTAAATAATATTTCTTGAAACTGGTTCGTTTCTAACATGACTGCTTGTCTTGAATATAGAAGAGTATGAAAGACAAATGAATTTTTTTTGAATGATTTATCTGGATTAACACTATTAGTGAACTAATAGTTTTTAGAAATTAATCATATCAAATTGCCCATTCACAGAATGGAAAACTCGTAAGCAGGTAAGCCACAAGATTCTTTGAAGGGTAAACCAAGGAAAATTCCAAGCAGTTATGTTTCTACTACTTGTCGACTAGACAGAAAATTTCATTGAAGCCGTATTTTGGCGTGAATTTATCTCAAATGATTTCAGAATATTTGTCAGATATTCAAAGTGTTTCTAAATAATCTCAACAGATGAGGGTCTATGCTTAAATAGTTTTTTTATGATCAGTTTGTATTAAAAATCATGGAAAATTTTGTTACAATCACATCCAGAAGATTTGTTTACTACAGTAGATAGTAGATAGCAGAACATCAATAGATGCACTGGCGTCATATTTTTGAAATGATGCATTTTAGCGATTTGAAAAGTGGTGAAGTAAAACACGAAATAAAGTTTAAAATTATTTTGAAATCTTCCTAGCGAGAAAATGTGAGTGTTCTAAGAGTTGCACTTCTTCAATATATGACGTACCTAAAAACTGTGTTTCTTGAAAATAATAAAATATTGTTGGTTGATTCTGTATGGTGAAAATCTCCGATGAAGTTGTGGTTTAAAATACATGTTGAGGGTTGAATGTATTGTTTAAATATCCTAGTCTACATTCTATCCCTTTTTTGTGAGGTATGTGACATGATTCCTTTTTCCAATGAAATAATCAAAGTTCTTGCTCTGTTTGAGCATTTCCCAAAAAAAAATTATGGAGGTACTTTTGAACTGTGGGGAAATATTAACTGCCAAATTGCATAACTCGCTGGCCTTTCCTGTAATATCTTCTCTTTTGAACCATGGCTAGAAATAAAATAGACCCATTTTCACATATTCCCACATTCTATGGAGAAACTGAATTGGGTTTTTTTTTTGAAAAGCAACATTTATTTCTATTTACATGTTGCTAAAGAATAATCATTACACAGATTAAACATATTACCATCATATCCCAATACATTGCTATTAAATTCAATTACAACATGAGAAAGTTAATAAAAATGATAGAAAAAACGACAATGATATGAATTGACATTTGTGAAAATAATTGAAATTATAGGTGTAAAGATGGAGGATGAAGTATGAAAATTTGAAACGTGTATAGATATTCACTTGTACTTGAAAATATATTTGAAAAGTACATTTTTAATATTTTGAAGTTGTTTTCGCATTTCCTGCAGAACTTTTAGAAGGTGGCCAAAATTGAAACATCTACGTAGTACATTTACAATGACAATTATCACGAGATTCATCGATTGGAGAATCATTTTTTCATTAACTTAAAAATTACGTTTTGTGATTACGCAGATTTCTACAAACAACCGTTTCTGACGAGTTTCATTCAAGGATCGAATATTTCTATAAAAATTACATAATCTACAAAGATTTTCGGTGAGTTGAAGATGGTCTTGAATAATATTGAACAACGGAAAAATATGACTTTCAAACTGACATCTGTGAATGATTTCAATAGATGCCTATTTATCAAATAGTCCATTGTTTTTTTGCCCATGTAAAAAGTGATGTGAAATTTCTCAATTTCATCATGATTTTTGTTTTTGTTGTTTTTTAATTATATATTATTCCCAATGGAATTTTTGATACCGTTCTTTATCATCAAAACATATTACCATTCTTAGGGTAGTTTAAGTAATTTATTTCATTGTTTTATGTATTCCTTTATCATAGGCATTCTTTTATGTATTAAATGCGGTACATTCCAGTTTTTAGTTTTGTCATTTTTGTTTTTGTTTCGTAACGAATGTTTAACTGAAACGGGAATTTTTGCATTTGAAGTTTCCTGTATTCTTGTAAATAATATAATATATTCATATATTTTTATTTCTTAGCACGCCTTTTAGTTGTTCTGTTGATGTCCCGACTTCAAATGTAATTGTTCCTCGCCACTTTCGATTTTATGAAATCGTATTGAAGGTAAAGAGTACAAAAAAACTTGAACGATTTCGTAAACTTGATGGAAATAGTAAAGCTCCATTTTAATATAAATATTTATATAAATATATATATAGAGACAACAAATAACTGAATGCCTTTTATCAAATAATGTAGACGTATACACTTTTACAGAAAAATACATAGCTGTTAATTTGAACCATTATCGAATGCGTTTGTTAATCTATCCATAGCCTGGTAATTTTTTTGAACAGTCAGGGACGAACTGCGGGACGGCGGACTGTTTGAGGTCTTATCGGGGTCATGACTTCACAAACGCATGTGAATATAGTAAGGTGTTACTTTTATGAACCAGATTTTGGATATCTTCAAGAAACTGAATAAGTATTTTCTCATTATTATGCCTGCTCTCCACGCTTCTCAAACAATCTGGAAGATATTCAATATCTGTTGTTATTGAATGTAAAAACTATGATTTGTAGATGAGTTCGAGGTTTTGTAGGATATTTTCATAAATATAAATATTTCACGGCAAGAATGTGTTTTGATTTATTACCTGAAAGTGTTTAACTCTATTCCAGCTAATATCGTCGAATGTGGAATATAGATATTTAAAGATTATTGATTTTTACATGTATGCTATGTTTTGACCTTGTATTATCGAACCTAACATTGGGATAAAAGTATATAAATTTTTTTATCTACACCCGTACTCTAATAATACACTTATATGCCCATAACCCGTTTTATAATGAAATCCATTATGATACAGATTTTCAACCAATAGAAACCCATTTTTCAATCGAGCATGATGTGCAAGCTTTGCATTTTGACGTTTGTCAAGTCAACATCAGTAGATATTGAATTTTTGAAGAATTTAGTGAATTTTTGATAATCGTATGAAAATGTCTTATAGCAGTGATATAGAAGGATTACCAGCGACCCTCCACAGATGTCTTAGACAAAAAAAAATACAATCGAAAGGATTAAGTATATTTTTCATTTGACAAATGCAACACATATTATGTTCTTATTTTTAACCAAATTATATGAGCTCTCGTGTCCGAGTAGTCAGTGGCGCCGGCAGTGATCAGAAACATCCGGGTTCGATTTCTGACCTCGGCAAAGATTTTTTTGATTTTTTTTTCTTTTCATTTTTCATTGTTGTTTTTTCCGTGGTTATACTTATCATTAATTATAATTTTGTAGAATTTTTCAAAGAAATACGATTGATTACCCTCTATTATTGTGTTCAATATAAATACCTAATAATATAATATTTATAGTTCTTCATTATTTATTTGGCGTAGATAAAATAGCGTATGCAACTCTCATGTAATGGTTAGTAATACACTCGCATAAACCATACGAAACTCACCTTCGGCTCGTTTCGTATCCCGATTTATGCTCATGTATTAATAACCATCATTACACGATCGTTGCATAATATACTATTGAAGAAAGGTTCATAAAGTGATGCGAAATATGACTAGTCTTGCCTGTGGGCAAGTGAGTTGTCGCTGTGCAGCTCATGACATGAAGGTCGTGGGTTCGATCCCCAGACGGCAGAGATTTTTCTCTTAAGTATCTCTCAGTTGTATTGGGTAATGACTCTGCCACATTTCATGGTTGACGGTTTTGCTAGTAACCATGCACCTGACTTATGGCAAGCAGTTAATAACAAGGCCTACTTCCGTCGAAGTCGTTTGATGTAATCCCATATTTTTTGATATCAGAAAAGTTTCGGAGAGGTATTGACGAAATCTTGAGACATTACACATACACTTTCTCAAAACCGAAGATGTTCTACCTGTTTGACGTTTCGTTGAAATCTTTAAAAAATGATGTTTAACGTAACATTGAAGGGGTATATTCAGTTTCCTCCTTGCTTGAGAAAGCTATTGCATATTGAAACACATGTCCTGATTTTGTAAACCCATTGTGAGGGAAATCGTACAGGAAACGTAAATTTTTTGTGCAACATTCCATTGTTAATGAGAAATCATTATGTATGAAAAGAACCAGAACAAATTTTGGAAATTGTGAGAAAATATTTGGAGAATAACTGGAAGTTTACTATGCTACTACTTGGCATGATTTTCTGGAATTGAAACGTACTATTATTACTTCAGTTTTTGAAAACTGAAAGGCATTGAGAATCAAAGAAAAGATTTTGTGAATAATTTTAAAGATTACATACGGAATTGCTTTCCGAAACATTAACAAAGTATTTTTATATATATTAGTTATTGTATATTTTTTGTTGGGCAAATTCGTGTTATACGTGTGGAGTTGCTGACAAATTGTTCCATCCAAAAAAGGAACTGTTTTTAAATGAATGCAGCAATTTTTCAGGGTAGATCAGAAATCTGCCCCTCAACACTTGTATGGATTACAATATTAATTTTCAGTTTTTGATATCTAATTTTTTTTATTAGTAATTCATAATCAGTATTGCAGTACCAATTTTAAATTTCAGATGATACATTATATGTTATTCCTGTTGAGATTATTATAATATCACTCATAGGTTGTGATTTGAATATTTCTATTTTAGTGAGAAAACAATATTCAAGAAATATCAATTAGGTATTTTGTCAATAAGCTACCTAAATTGAGAATTCAATATTGTATCTAGAGTCCTTTTTTTGCAAATCCTACAGAGATGTGAAATATTGCGAATATGTTGTTTCCAAAACGTTAAGAGGTAAGTATTTTCTTATGAGTTCTTGTATTTTTGTGATAGGGTTACAATACAGAAGTTGCTGACTAATGTTTCTACATTTTCTAAGATAAATATTTCTATATGCTAGACATGTTTTCGGTTCCTTTTTTAGGACCTTCTTTTGGGTTTCGTTGATTGACTGTGTCATACAATTTTTGTATTTATATCTTTCAAGGGTGAAACTGCGTCAGTTTAATTGCTGCAAGGGGTCCTCGTAAATTTTGTCATAGGGCTGAACTAAAAAAATATCTTTTTCAGAGTTGTTAATCGAAAGTAAAATATTTGTGTGACTCACCGACCAAAAAGTCCTATTGTCTACAAAAAACCTTATTTGAATATGATCGTTTGAATCGTTATTAAAAAAATGTGAAATTGAAACATGTAACATTACCAGAATGATTTCTTTATTCAGGTGAACCGAGCAAAATAAAACCCTTTCAGTCGTCTTTTATAGGATTGACTCATTTTCGAACCCAGACAATCTTGTTTTGATCAGAGGAAAGTGTCCCCTGAGCTCATCAGAGGACAAATGATAGAACTTGATTTTGACCTAGTCTGCTTTGAAAGATTTGACAACTCCATGACACATTCATACACGTAAGCAGTCAGTACTATAACATTTAGATGCTTCGTGAAAAGGAAGTTTTGAGGACGTTTTTTTGCTTTTTCATCTCCAATGTCAATGCAAAACTTTTTCAAAGGAAACATCAGATAATTATGAAACGCTCTCTGTTGCTATGTGTATATTATTTATTCATTTCACTAAACAGCATTTTTGAAAACCAAGCAATATTGGAAAAAAACGTTTTACTTTACTGGAATTAGAATAGAATCAGTTTTCCTGAATTCCCAAAAATATTATTCAAATAAAACAATTCAAGAGTATTGAAAAAATGTTATATGACAATGAAAGATAGTCTTGATTCAATTGGTTTTTTGTTGTTGAGCTGGCATTATTCTTTATAGTTTGTATATAACTATTTACGTGCTTCAAATCCCTGTATAAACATTTATGTTTCTTGAGATTGGGATTATTATTTTGGGGTGGGCCATGCAATTATTTTTAAACTAGATATTACAATTTTCATAGTTTTTGAATATGAATTTGCCATCTGAGTTGATCCACCGGTTTTTCAAACCCAATGTAGATTCAATAATTTGTTAAAAGAAAACAAAAATGAAAAACTATTTACGTGCTTCAAATCCCTGTATAAACATTTATGTTTCTTGGGATTGGGATTATTATTTTGGGGTGGACCATGCAATTATTTTTAAACTAGATATTACAATTTTCATAGTTTTTGAATATGAATTTGCCATCTGAGTTGATCCACCGGTTTTTCAAACCCAATGTAGATTCAATTATTTGTTAAAAGAAAACAAAAATGAAAAATATATAAATTATAATTAAAACTAATATTATATTACACGAAAATGACAAGGGAAAATTTTTAAATTCATTCCACTTCCATTCCTTCACGAGGCCCTCGGTCATCGGATTTCAAATTAGGATATAGCTTCCAACCTTCAGCCTGTCTGCCTGCAAACTCAGGCCGAGTCTTGCTCTTTTCCTGTGACATGAAGATTTCCAAGAGGGTCCTTTGGGTGCTGTATATAGATCCGCTTCTATTCGAGCCTCCTCTGGATAAGGGAGGATTGATGCTTGCCAAAGGAGGGGGAGACATTGGAGAATCTGTTGTGGCTCGAATAACAGAAGCTCTAGGTATGTCTTGGTCAATTTTTCCTGGACCTGGAATAAAAAAAAAAAAAATTAGTGATACTTGTGCTCGTCACGAGAGTAGAACTGAAACTTTTTGAAAACCGAGGAAAAATGAGAGATTATTTTAATACATGCTGTTTTCTTTAGTGTTTCTTTTTAATGTGCTCAGACAATCAGACCCCTGTATTCCCCTAACGTTATCATTGCAATTTTTCAACAACCATATCTAAAAGCAAGAGATGGAGTTTCATTCATATTTCATTTGTCAGAAGAGAATTGAGTAGTAACTTATATAATTCAGTTTTTCGACGATTGATAATGTAGAATAAAAAAAATAATATATATAATACCCTCTAATTATTGTAAGCAATGAAGGAGATGCTCTCAAGGTGATAATTCATCAGAATTCAATAGAAAAAGTATGTGTGACTTATGATTAATCCAAAGTTGAAAAATGGTTTCATCATACCGACATATTGAATTTGAGAACAAATGGCTCCCAAATTAACGGCCCTTTATACGTAAAGAAAAAATTAATTGTCTATTGCATTGTCTAGAAAAATAAAGTTTCACTCAATTCTTAGCTTCAGTCCACTACCGCTCAAACAAAGGAGATGTGCAATATCCATTGTTGAAAATATTGAATTGACATCTTGTGCCATAATAGCTAACGTCAAGTTTCGTCGAATTAGTTCATACATAACAGAAAAATCATTAACAAATATTTACTGATCACAAAAAGAAAAAAAATTCAACGGTATGTTTGAATGCTAGTCTACCTTTACCTTCAGTGTATACATACAATGAAACTGGCATCTGGAAATATAGTTCAGATATTGTCAGCTGAATGCATCGATTTGAGAACAAAACATAAATTCTCAAATTGAAACAATTTCAATATCTCAATAACGAGAAATTCCATGATACACATATGATTGAAAGTACAATTATTCTAGGCTCGGTAACTAGCTCGCACGACTAAGTATTACATTATTCTTGATGATTCACAAATGATAAAAAATTTCTGAAATATAAATTCTACAAAATATTCACTCGTAATACACTAGTGCTTGAATTATTTCCGGAAATTTTTTCGAGCTCACGATTATTTTGAAAATTAATTAATAATAATTTTCTCAAAATATCCGTGATCAAGAAAAAAATCCCAAGTATAATTCAAGTATGCGTGGTATTCGTTAAAAAAATTTCAAACCATATTGGACTCAACGAATTATTTGAAATTCATGTTTTCGCGTTTCAAAGTTCGTCAAGATAGGCTTTGGAATACATCACAGATTGAACAATTGAATCGAGATTGCCTTGTTCTGTCACATTTAATTTAGGTTATTGTGTGAACTTCAACAAAATGACGCGATTCGATCATGAAACTACCGTGTCAGTGGCTCGTGCATAAAGATATGGAATTATTATTGTATTTTTTTTAGTCTGCTAAATAGTTATAGTGCCCCATTCGAACGTTCCATTTTGAATCTACCGTGTCAGTGGCTCGTGCATAAAGATGTGGAATTTTATTGTATTTTCCTTAGTCTGCTAAATAGTTCTAGTGCCCTATTCAAAAGTTCCATTTTGTTTACGTCTGCTTAAATTGGGTAAGTGACCTTTTAAGGGAAGGGTCAGACGAGCGTGAATTAAACGGACGTCGCGACGCACGTGTATACGTCCGTTTCAGAACCTATATAAAATGATTGAGACAGCCACACACAGAACGCGCCTAAATGTTGCCGCGCAGCCTAGTAGTTAACGCTCGTTCCCTTCTGCATCGTCCGTTTGAGGCGTTGTAGCGCAACATTTGACGTGATGTATAGTGTCACACAGTGGTGAATTGGCTGTGCGATTCTTGAAACGCATGAAACATTGATGATTTGGCAACATAGGAATTGTTATATTGAGAATCGTGAGCGGGTCTGACAGTGGTTACAAAGGTTACCTTACTCTTTGGTGGTTATTTCAAAAACTCGTAAATTCGTATTATCTGTGTGGATTTGGCACATTGTCTCAGATTGATATAATAATTGGGTAAGGAATTAAATTTTTTGTATTGACAATCATAGTGACTATAACAAACCCAACTATACATAATTGATGAATATTATACTGTGGGTAGTAAAAAATAATCAGTATAAATACTTGTAGTGATGGATAGTGATTTCAACGAAATACAAAAATATGGCAACATCTACGTCGTTATCCATGTCGATGGTTGCTGTACCGTTTGCAACTGAACGATTGTCTGACCATGACAGCCTCGGCACGTTCGAAATAACGCGCGTCGTGACGTCCATTTCATAAACGCTCGTCTGACCCTTCCCTAAGTCAAACAAAATATGCTCTTCTTATAACAAAAAATTTCCACTATAATTCGCTGTGGGTTACTCATGCGGGAAAAAATTTCCGATAAAATCCTCAAAAATACCTGAGTTGTCATGGTAACGTGAAACATTGGTCGAAAACTGTTGGTGTGAAATTTTCGGTTATAATTGCACGAGTGCATGAAAATTACCGATAATTTTGCAAGAAAGCGTGATATCAAAAAATGGCAAGAGTTTATTTTCATATTTTGGCTCTTTTACAAAATATGAAAATAACCAAATGCAATTTGAATAAGATATCACGCTTGAATGCAAAATTATCTGGTCATTTTTATGCACGAATGTAATTCATTGGAATATTTCACGAATAAAGAAATTCTCAAGGAAATGTTATTTTTTGTTCATTTATACTTTCCTCTATAGATTGTATGGAGTACTTACCTGAACGCGAAATGTTTTTCTATTTTCGAAGTCTATCTGACATTCATTTGTGTTGTTTACTGACGTCTAGCGATAGGGTTTCAAATGTGTTGTTATGGTGACTTGATACAATGCAATTACCGCTGTAAGTTTTCGATAATTGCATTGCTCTTATGGGACATTTTATATATGAGGGAAATATTCGTTGTAAATCTGTATTTTTGTAGCCTAGACTTCAACTCTCCCATCAGTTTTTCGCATTGAAGGAAATAATCAGTGTATTCACCCTTAACGGAACAAAAACGGAGCCTTAGCTCCAAATGACGTCCAAGGAGAAGAAATTCTTGCAGTTTGAACTCAATTTTCTTTTTTGGTGAATTCAGTATAAATCGAGAAGTTTAAACTTATCCTCCTATGAGGTCTGATAAGGGGTTGGATGTGCTTGTTGGTTGCATAGCCTATTTGCTCACCAGTTCAGCGGTATGATACTACAACTGGAGGGATTTTAAATTATGGCAAACCAACGACTTCAGAGTCGTTGAAGTTGTTCCTTTACATTAAAACGAAACCACAAAATTGAAGACTGCGTATTCTCAAACTGAAAAATCGATTCCAAAATAATCTTACCAATATTATCCAACTGGTTCAAAGCCTCATCCAGTTCAACCTTCTCGGAAATTTTATCTTCATCAAAATTGAATTTATGACATTCTAACAGGCAAGTGTAAACGTGCCTATGATTTTCAGAATGCATATTATTTTTGAGAAGTGTTTCTAACTCATTCCACATTGCTTTATACTGATCTTCTCGTTTCTGGCCTTTTACTCTCTGTCCGGCACTCAGGGGATGGAGAGGTTCCATTTTAGATTCAAGAGAAATGAGGTTGTAGATAACTTTTTTGCACTGGAAAACTTCTTCATCTGTTATTTTTTCTTTGGTAATGAGCGTTGGTAACGGATCAAAGTACTGAAAACAATAAATAGAAAGTGACCATTGACGATGAATTGATTTGCTAACAAATTGCATTCATAATAAAAAATATGGGGGAAACTTCAATTTGTTTAGAATTGTTGGTATATCTAAGGGAAAGTATGTATGAAAAAAAATAACTTCAAACCTATTCAAATGATCATGCCTTCTGACCTATTGAATTTAAACTTTGAATGCACATTACGTGTTCCTAAGCGATTCAAATTACTATCTTAGCAAGTGGGGTTTGTATAACAGATTCAGCTATCGATAAGCTCCCTAGGTAATCCAAGTTTCCTTACATTGAAATGGCAAATGCACACTCGAGTTTGGGCTTATTTCCAAGTTAACAAACGAAGGGGCACAGAGCTCAGCTATGTTGATTTGTTAAAATGGGATAGAGAAGGCAAATATTCATCAGAAAAAAACACTACTTTTCTACAATATTGAAGAATAGTTAGTGAACAACAGGTCACTGGCCTAATGTTTTAGGATAGCTCGGAGTAATGGCTTTCAATTTATAAGGAGATAACAAAGTATTAAACGGGGGTTTGGCACCAAGTCTGAAATTCTAAAATTAAATGAAGCTCCTATCTTTAAGAAGGAAATTAAAAGAATTTGGAAGGTTACTTACATTTTTCATATTAAATATTAATGTTGAACTTATTGTCAACGGCCAGTATCGCGTCAGTCTATTTATTCTCGTTTTCATTTTCTGAATGGGCTGACCTCCTTCCTCGTTGTTTTTCACCTTAATTGGCAGTAGGGTGTTTTGTTTGATGAATAAACCAAAATCAGGTATTCTATAGTCTGTCACTCTACCACCGCAGCCTTCTGAAATTGAAGGGGGATCTTCTAGTACCGACCTAAAATATGGAGAGCGTGATTGTTGACTATTTCAAAATCATTGAAAAGATGATTATAATAGTGGAAAATTTCAAATGAGATGAACCAAAATCAATACAATAATCACCCAACACTCCTATGAGTGGTCCCAGAAGCCAGAAACGGCTAACATTTGTTGTGGCGCTGCTGGACTTACTTATTTTTGAGTTCATTTCAACAGTAGGAAATCCATAGAACGTAGAATCGGCCAGTGTGTCAGTTTATATCTCTGAACCCCAAAATAAGCACTAGAGCAACTCAAACAATCCACTTGGTTGAGCGTAGTATGTAGACAAAACAATAAGATGATACAAAGCATGCAAAATACAATTCCGAAAAGTCCAATGAAAGATTTGACTGATGGCTCTCTCTTCAATTGGCTGAGATTTTAATCCTGTTAGCTTGCGTTATTATTGTTTCTTACCTGGCTGTGCACAAAGTATGAATGAATATCTCACCACCATGAGCAGCTAATAAATGACTGGTGATTTTTCCTCCGGCTTTTCTTGGCATTTCTAACATGACTGACCTGCCGTTCAAGAGGAAGTTGATGAGACATAAGGAAGGCCTTGAATTCACGTCGACCGGTGTTATTCTATGCATACAAGTACAGTTCTGAAGTTCTGAACCAGTAACCCCTCTAGGAGTGCACCATTTCAATGTAGTCTGAAAATTTTCCGGTATACTAGGTGATTTTGAACGTAGTAAATAATGATGCGCATTCATTTGTCTTTTCTAAGTGCCAAAACGTGTCAAGAATTTTATACAAGTTTCTTGGTAAAAAATGACTATAATTCAGAAAACGGTGTTTAATAAATGGAATGATGTGTAAAGGACACCCGATGAAAAACTAAAAATCTCTACCGCACGAAGAAAGAGCGTCGCGGTTTGATTTCAGATTCGTGTTTTTCCGACCTTTTAATAGGTGCTGTATTTCAAACGAACATTTACCCAAAATATTTCGTGATACTTTTTTATTCCACATCGATCACAAGGCAAATATTATTTGATTGGAAAATGCTGCAGTCCATAGCATAGCAAAGAGAGACCCCAAGACAATTAATTGAAAGAACCGTCAACTTATACGAACATTTGAACAGACTTGTTTGATGAAATAAATATTGACCGATCCTTACAACATGAACAGTTCCAATCATAATCCAATAGGTATGCATTTCAACGTTCATAATTTTTTCAATTCAAATACATTTTTGTTTTTACCAAGATTTTGAAGTCAGAAGAGTCATATCACTTACATTTTTTGAGTATTTCTGTCTTTGTCAAAGTCGAATTGTTCAATTACTTTGAAAAAATTACATTTGAAAGAACTGATTGTTTATAGAGTAGTATAAAGTTAGGTCGTGGTAGAAACTGAGCAAGGAAACTTCTAGAAACTCACGAGTATTGTTATTGGAAATAACAGGACAGTCTACTGAAGACGATTTGCTTTTATAAGATGAAAAGTTTAAATAGAAAATTACTTTGCTATTTACAAAGTTATCCAATAGCGTTGATGAAAACGTTTTGACCGTGGAAATTGTTTAAGACTCCGTAAACGCTAGATTTTACTGTTTTATTGTGGAGACTGTCTGAATCGACATTTATCGCTATAACTGAAAAAAATCCAAAGAATAATAATAGAAAATGATATTTTTTTCTTTTTCTGTTGAGAGATGTGAAGATTCTTTACTCCCAAGTATATTTGAAAGCAAAAATGGGTACCGTCTCGTATTCAAATCCATCCTTCACTGTCCTAATGGCAGCAGAATCAGAAGCGTTCCCTTTGAGCATTGCAGTGTGTGCTGAGCTGGCATGAAAGATTTCTACATCGTAATTGGCAGATGATGAGGCATTCTGTTCTTCTTTCATTGGTATTCCAGTAACGGTTGTACTAGCCAAATCGTAGTGTTCCAAAATGATTGAAGATAGTTTGTGTGGTATTTGAGGAGCTTTAATTGAATGAACTTCAGTTGTTAATATCGGAGAGAGCTGAAAATATTCAATTAGTATGGTTGAAAAATTGGGGAGGTTTTTACTACTCACAACTTTCGGAGGATGGTTATTAACTTGTGACTCAATATTTATGGGAAAAGTATTGATGATTACCAAATGACAATGATCAATGCACAGTAACCTGAAAAATAATATTTGTGACATAATAAGAATTTTTGGAGGAACGAAAAAATCGGATATATTGAAAAATGTATGTTCAAAAATCGAATCTAATGAATAAAAACATATTGTACTTTTAGATTATACAAATAGTAAGCGACAGAAAGTAAAGATCCCTTGCAAGCACAGGCTCTGAATTTCGAGTGCACTTTTAAGTGAAACAAAAAACCTACACAGTAGGGTGAAGCGCTAACACATGTCAAGAAACAAGTACTCTCCTGGATACTACCAAGGGGAATGAATTATATCCCAACAGGTGCCGGTGCAGGATTTTTCACAGGATTATATATTATTCAACACCAGGTCCATTTTCAATTTTCAGTAAAAGTCACTTCAAAATAACATGCCGATATTGAAGGAGGTTATTTGCGAGTCTATCTCCAGAAAAACACTTCATATGAATGTATGTCCCAAATGTCATAACGTTTGAACTATAGGGTGCTTAAGAAAAATAAATATTTTTTGTGTATACAGTAACGTTGCGTCAGATACTTTCATAAAACTCAGTACGCATATTCCATGCATTAGAAGGAAATTTAATTCTTTTCAATGGCGTCCCTCCTAGATTTGCACTGAATCATTTCAAAGATAAAAGTGATACGCCAGTGCTTTTTCTCAAAGTGAAAATTATTTTTTCTTCATAGTTTTTTGTGTTTTCAATCTACAACAATCTGAAAAAATTACGAATGAATATTGGAATATGAACAAGTTTAGAAGGGCAGACTTCTGATTGGATAGAACACGTCCAATTCGTCAGCAACTTCACGTATAACTGAAATTTACCTTTCAGGAAGGGTAGACAAGTGAGATTTACATCAAGTGAACTCGCAGAGATGCAATTTTCCTCAGACAAAATGATAAAAGCAGATTCCCTCAATTTCCCACCATTGCGCTCGCTCTTGCCCCCATTTTAGTATCATTCCATTCTACTGTGTGATCTTCATCGACAATAAAAATGTGCCTATCTGTCTGTTCCCGATGTACATCTTGTGTTCACTCTTTCGCACTTCCAGCGAAGAAAGAATTCGTCCACCACAAAAAACTTCTTGCAAACAGTGGGTACTATTTTTTTTAATATTAGTCCCTTCTTTCTAAATCTATCTTGATCTTGTTTTCGATTTTTTTCGTTTGACATGCGGTTTTCTCATAAAGAAAATAGGGGAGATTAAATAACTTAAATAATTCAGAATAATTTACAAACAGTAATTTCATTCTTCAATGGTGGTATTGGTGGGATTGGGATCAATTTGATTAGAGAAAAACCATTGTTTCTTTGCCAACGTTTCGAATATTTTTACTCGGAAAAACTGATTTTTGTCAAGCATTTAAAAAAAAATTTTTTTCAATAATCAACATCTTGAACCCCTGAAAATGTTCCAATAGTTTGTTGGCATTCTCTTATTTTATTTATATCCTACCATTTTAACACGAAACTCCCCAAATAGCACAAGTACGTCCAGTGGACCGGGTCGTCTTGCTACGTCGAATTCTTCCTACGGCGAATTCTTGCTACGTCGAATTCTTCCTACGGCGAATTCTTCCTATGGCGAATGTCATCCCCTCCACTGACGTCATTGAAACACGAACGTTTCCGATGATGGTCCATACACCTCATTGTGGAAAGTTCGCCGCAGGAAGAATTCGACGTAGGAAGAATTCGACGTAGGAAGAATTCGCCGTAAGAAGAATTCGACGTAGCAAGAATTCGTCGTAGGAAGAATTCGCCGTAGGAAGAATTCGCCGTAGGAAGAATGCGCCATAGGAAGAATTTGACGGAAGAAAAAATCGGCGAAAATACACGCCCGTCTCTCTCGAAATATATCACATCGCAGACAGAACATCTCGACAACGACGTCATCAGATGAACGATTTGTAGCGAAGAATTCCTTTTTCGCATTCACAGTGGGATTCATTCATTAATACTCGAGATTGTATCTTTCTGAAAGGCATTCTGTAGGCCACATAAATGTGCAACTTTCTCCCAAATCAACCGTCCTCGTATTTCTTATATTATTCGAAAACATAATAGTGGGAGTTAACATTTGCGTTCGATATCCTTTGAAGTAGTGAACTGAAATGAAAGGAATAGGCTACAAGCCAATAACACTTTTTGGGGAGGTCAAATGACCCATCATGAAACATATTCAGGACAATGTTGCTATATGAAACAATAACTGGTAGCCCTATGTCGTCAGTTTTAACTGATACAAACAACTATTAACAAGGGATTACTGATTGTCCCAGCGAAAAAAAAAGTTACTGTCGAATTTTCTCGTACGTCTTTCTTCAATATGATTGATCCAGAAAACTCATTGAGAAAAACCCAGTCCCATATGATAATAACGGAACCAGGAGCTATAATTCATCTGATACAAAAATTATCGGCTTCCAATCACATCATGTTTTTCAGAATCTAACGTCTTGAAGAAAGCTATATGAAAATTTTTAGCCCGTAACTCCCCATTGTTTGTTGGAAAATTCAGTCCGTTGAACATCTAAGAAGTAACAAGCAGAGTGCTGGAATTTATAGTTTCATATAGCAGCAACGTCTTGAACATAATGCATGCTGCATCACATGTCTTCCCAAAAAGTGTTACGGACTGAAAGTCTACAACCTTTTTTTTACCACCTTAATACGGTGTAAAATCCAAAAGCGTCACATTTTTCACCTATCTAGTCAGAGATGAAACCGTTAACAATGATGAGACGTGTAACGAGAACGAGTTTGTAGAAAAGAATAAAAAAAAGCAGTAATTTTTCTTGATGTTTGTTATCGATGTTGATCACTTCATGTATTATAATTTCATATTTTTATTTTGTTAATAATATCAATCAATATGAATGAATTACACCGTAAATGTGAAAGAGGAATCCCTTGGTGCATCCCGTTTTATTGATGGAGTCGTTGACGAGAAAATTTGGCGGCGATGTTCTAATTCTGAGGAGCAGAGAGTGTTACTATGGCGAATTCTTCCTACGGCGAATTCTTCCTACGTCGAATTCTTGCTACGTCGAATTCTTCCTACGTCGAATTCTTCCTACGTCGAATTCTTCTTACGGCGAATTCTTCCTACGGCGAATCCATCCTACGGCGAACTTTCCACTATAGGATGTATGGATCATCATCGGAAACGTTCGTGTTTTGATGACGTCAGTGGAGGGGATGACATTCGCCGTAGGAAGAATTCGACGTAGGAAGAATTCGCCCTAGGAAGAATTCGACGTAGGAATACGCACCCCAGTGGACGTACTGCATATGTACGGTGAGGATGCATTGTACGTATTTGGGAAGTACTTTTGTCTCCGACAGACGTACATAAGACCTCCCTGCGACTTACCGTTTCCGCATAGTCGGTAATCCCAGGTACGTACTTTTCTAGTCCACACAGGACCTGAAATGTACAGAAAGGGGAACTGTTTGGGACATTCCGAAAACGTACATTTTCCATTCTGTATGCGCTATCCCAAGTAGAACAAACATATTTGACCAATATTGGTTCAATATTACGGGAATATCAACCTTATATTGTATTGTATTGTATTGATGATATCAATAGTGGCCACAAAAAAATGTAAACATTCGGCGATATTAGCTCAATATTCGAAAACAACGTAATGATATATAATATGATATCACTTAATGAATCTAAGTTTTCATATTCGGGATTATTCATTTCTTTTTTACCAAATAGTCAAGTTGGAAATTTTACTCATTCACGTGTACTAACCATCTAACCGAATACTTACCTGAAAAAAGACCTGGCTGCTGCGGGGCTTGAACTCTCGACCTTTTCTATGGAGATATTAATGTCGACTACTATACAATACAATACGTTTATTTTTCCCCTTTTCTGTTCACAGATATAACTTAGAACCTAACACAGAGTTGTATAAGTACATCACATAAATAAATAACATCCAACGCACACATGTATAAATAAAATACAGTACACACAAAAATGCTAAAAATTTACGGACACTTCATACAGGGACGGGACAACATATTAAAATGGAGTCCTGGAGCGGGAAGCGTATCCACGGACCGTCCACCCCCCTTTCGGTGGGTGTCCGTCCCGCTTTTACCCCCTTACAGCAACACAGAACCGAGAGAGGTCGGTCAGGCAGCTGTATGCGCTGATTTTATGCACTTCTCTAGCTGTGTTCGGCTAAGTTTTGCTCAATCAGGGATGAAACCGCACCTCCTGCCCAAGGGCTTATGTGCAGGTTGCGTTGTCAGAACGTAAGATAATTAATGTGGCACAAGTATGATAGTCACGCGTCAGATCTGGCGAAGGCAACGGGTCGGAAAAACAATGAAAAAACCGACTTAAAAGATTTCTCACCCTAATATAGGGGTGTCAGGTTGCTTGGATACTTTAATCCGCTTCGTGGAAAATGTCCAAAGCTTCATAGATCAGGCCATGTTTCAGGTGCTGACCATGATGCGCTCTAATGCCGGTGATTCCACGTGTTAGAGGGCTCTTCGGGAGGAAAAACTTGAAGAATTTATTGGCCAATTTTCGAATATGATCAGTGACCGTTTCAATTCCTGTCATATCTCGTAACTCGTCCAATCGAATGTATCGATCACTATTTGTGATGATACGAAGTACCTTGTTCTGCATCCTTTCGAGTCTCAGCAAAGGAGTCTTCTTAAGGCTGCAGAACACTGGGCAGGCGTACAACATAGCTGGCCTAATCATCTGTTTATAGATGAGCAGCTTGTTGTCCACACTGAGCTTGGCATTTCGTGCAATGAGGGGGTAGTTGCGTTTTATTGCAGCCCCCGCCCTCTGAATTGCCAAGTTTATGTGCCTGTGAAAATTCAGGCGCCTGTCCAGAGTTACTCCCAGGTATTTGACGCTTTCTTGTTCATCCACTCGTCTGTCTTTCACTCTCAACTTTCCGAAGATTTTCACATTCGTGAACTTCCTCGAAAAGTTGATCGCCTCCGTCTTTTGCGGATTTAGACGGATCTTGTTTTTCTCCAGATACGGGACGATTAACCGATCCAAGTGGGTCTGAACTTGTTTGTTCGCGACCTCACTAGAAAAGGAATGTGCATATATTGCAGTATCATCTGCATATATGGCAACATTCGTTTTCTGGAACATTGGGAAATCGTGCGTATATAGAGAATACAAGTGCGGGGATAAACAAGATCCCTGCGGAACACCTGCTTCGATTGGACGAGCTGGCGAGATACTTTCGTTTACTCGCACCCGAATAGTCCTATTAACCAGGTAGCTATCTATCAGCTTCACCATGTGTAATGGCATGTTTGCCCTCCACAATTTGGCTACCAATCCCTCCGTCCAGACCTTATCAAAGGCCTTCTCCATGTCAAGCAGAACCATGACTGTGTTCTTATCTCGGTTGAATGATTGCTTCACCTCGTGAACAACCCGGACCACCTGTGATGCCGTATTACGGCCTCGGCGAAATCCGAATTGCTCCTCGGGGATCAGTTTCATCCTTCCCTCGACTCGAACCAGCCTGCTCAGTATTATTTTATCCACCACCTTGGCGACCGCACTCAGCAGCGAGATGGGTCTGTAGCTAGTGACAGAAGCTTTATCCTTCCCTGCCTTTAAAATAGGCACCACCTCTGCATGTTTTAGACAATCTGGGTAATGCTGCCATTTTAGTATGCCATTTACTATGTGTACTAACTGTACGGTACATTTCCTAGGCAAGTTGCGCAGTAGAATTGCAGCAACCCTGTCGCATCCTGGCGCTTTATTTTTTGGCATTCTTCTGATAGTCTCAGTAATCTCTTCATGGTCCGTCATCAATCTCTCATAAATAGGTAGAGAGATCGACGCCGGCGCCATGTTCCTGATTTCACTAGCCTGACGGCTAGCTTCCCTGTGACTATCAGAAGAATCGGGACTCGCTCTATGAACGCTCTGAAAATAATCGACGAACAACCTGGCTTTCTGGGGGTCCGTAACCGCACGCTCATTGCCACTCTCTATGGTAGGTATGGGTTCGAACCTCTTATCGAGCCGACGCGCCATCCTCCACAGAGAGTTGTCTTGAGCGTTTAAGTTGGCAAGTTTATCCTGCCACCTTTTATTGCTGAACTCCCTAATTTTGGCATTCACAAGATTCGCTAACTGAAGTAACGAATCTTTGTGAGCCGGATTTCTCGAGCGTTGCCACTCTTTCCGTGCTCGGTTTTTTCTTTTGATAAGTTCAACAATATCAGGTGGCAGTATATCTTTGCCATCCTTAACCACGACCGATTTAATCGACCTGTCCCGGGCGGTCTGAATACTCGAGATTAGTTCACGAGTACAAATATCAATCTCATTGAGATTCAGCTGAGCTTTGATATTCGTTTTCTCGTTTAGGATGCGTCTAAACTCCGACCAATCAGCAGTGATGTAGTCGAACTTCGTCTTTTTACCTCGAGGGTTTTCTCTGTTCAAACTAAACATCACTGGCCTATGATCGGAGCTTAGCTCATCCAAAACGCTCAGCTCACCCAAATCTCGAACATTCTTATTTATGATCAAATCTATCGTGGTCGGTGTACCCCCATTCCAGGGAAAGCACGTTGGTTCATCTGTGTGTTCGATATTGATATTATTATCCAACGAATATTCCCAGAGCGTTTTGCCGTTCAGATTTGGCTGATTACTGCAATTCCACTCTCGCCTCCTGGCATTGAAATCCCCCACCAGTAGTACTTTTGGGCTCACATTACACAGATTGTCCAAATCATGCACTGTGAACATGTTATCAGGTGGGTTATAGATTGAAAAAATTGTGGTGCCATCAACCAGCTTCACCCCAACATGCTCGATGGAGCTTCGCTGTTGTGGCACTCTTGTGAAGGGGATGTTGTTTCTTATCAACAAAGCTACACCCCCACCTCGGATTGCATTCGGCCTGTCAACCCTGATGGTGGTATAACCTCTGATGCTGAGTCTATGGTTCTGCCCGAGTTTGGTCTCGGACAGAAACATGATATCCACCCCGTGATAGTTAACAAAGTTAATAATAGTAGGGAGTTTATTATTAACTCCGTTAACATTGAGCATACATGCCTTTACTGGCATTTAGATGCTGTAGCTTTGAACATTTTCCCAGAAAAGGAGAAAAGCCCTCAGCTTTTCTCCACTGTCTCTCAGACCTGACATTACCTTCTCCAGATCGTCGAGCGCCCTAAACATCTCCGCCACATTAAACTTACGTAAGATGCGGTCGCATCTCTCAGTGAGCTCCGCAAAGCCAACGTTTCTGGCCGGCCTCTCTCCGCCCTGCGCCTCCGTTACCCGCTCCAGAGGATGGGAATCCGGAAACGGTGGTGTGCCTGGCGGCGTCGCATGTCGTCTTGGCAGTAGTGGCTCTCGCGAACCTACCCCAGCCGAAGTCGACGAGCGAATCTGAGGTTCCTGTCGTCGCTGAAGAGCATTCTGGCGCTCCTGCCAAACATTAGTCTCCGGTTCTGGGGCCGGTATATATTGTTGTTGCTTTCGTTGCCTTGGCTGAGGCTCGTTCTTTTCCTCTTTACGTCGTTGCAATGCCTCTAACCTCTTACTGTAAACCGGGCAGACCTTGGCGTTAGCCGGGTGCCTACCTTCACAGTTTGCGCACTTAGCGGGGGTATCCCGACTAACCGTGCATTCCGCAGTAAGATGGCTTTCTGCGCACTTCAAGCATCGAGGCGCCCGGCCACAGTTCGAGGTTGCATGGCCCCAGCCTTGACAACGGTGACACTGAATAATCTCCCGATCATTCTTCCTAAGTTCCCAGTTTATTCTTGTGCTGAGAATTACTCTGACATGTTTTCTTAAGAAGCTGATCGTGACATTATTCGGCGTCACTATCATATACAATGGACTTTCGGTCCTCATCCGGAAGACTTTCAATGCTGTGATATCATGTCTTTCTTTCAGATCTTTCATTATTTCTTCCGGTTGAGGACCGAAGCCCAGGCCCCGGACGACGAAAGCGTGTGTTTTATCTCTCGGGAGAGTATACGTATGATACTCTGCACCCGCTTCCGTCATCAACTCAGTGATCTTCCTGTGATCGTTAACTGACTTTGTGTGGATAAGAGTATCCCTCGCTTTATAGGTAATTTCAAAAGAGGATTCTAATGAATTTCTGAGTTTATACAGTTTATCCACACTTAAAGTGGCTCTCCCAGCCAGAACGATCGCGGGAAGATACTTTGCAACCGGAGTCTTTTTCGTTTTGCTGACAGTCTTCGACGGTTGCGCAACCTCATCTTCGGTGAGAACGTCGTCCGTCTGATTAGACTCCTCGACGTTCAAACCTTCGAATCGGTTGCTAGTCGTGATGGTAGGGGTACTACTGTCATTTTTCTTGTTTTGAATTCGCTTAAGTTTATTGGTTCTAACTGGTGTATTGAATTTATTCTTATTCTCCATAGATTCTTTAGAAGTTCCAGGCAATGCTGGAAATTCTTCTGGAGCTCTTTTGTTAGGAGACTTAACAACAGTTAAAATTTTATTCAGTCTGTCTATTTCATCCTTCCACTTTTCTTTTTCTTTTTCAATATAGTGTTGTTTGATTATTTCAATTTGTCCAAGGAACATCTTCTGCTGAGGGAAGTCCTTTAGCGCTTCCGGCATTTCAAACTTCGCCCTGCAGAAGATGTCCACTTGACGCTTAGCAACTTTATTGATCTCATTGTTAATGTTTTCCAACATTTCTTTTGCCTCATAATAGCTATTATATTTGATGTTTGAAATTGTTTCATTTGAATTTGTTATTTTTGTTTTATTTCTTAAGTTATTTTCAGGTTTTGACTTATCTGATTTTTCTCTGTTGGAATCTGTAGTTTCAGCAGTTTTACCCCTGCCACCACGACGACCGTTACGTTTCCTGACTCGCTTACGCTTTCGTTTAGGCATTTGCTCCCTATACTCTCCCTCGTTACCACTGGTCTCATCGCTCGTCGACTCGTCCGCGGAATTTTCGTCCGAGTCGCTCCCGCCAGTAGACTTATGTGACTCGCCCTGCACATTTTTCCCGGGAGGGTTGGTTTTGGATATTCCGTCCTCCACTTCTTTCTTCTTTTCTTCGGCCTCCAATTTCTTCTTCTCCTCGTTCTCAGCTTTAAGAACTTTCTTTTCTTTGTTTTTAACCTCTTCTTCCGCCATTTCCTTGACCATTTGGATAAAGATATTTTCTTGTAAAGAAGTGGAATTCTCCGAGTTTTCACCCCTGATGTTTCTCATGGCAGTTGGATTTTCCTGCCAATCCATTTCCACAGGACTTAGGTTTCTGATTACAGGGTCGCTATTTCGACGTTTTGTGTCATTGCAGTTCTTAGGAATGATTTCAGGTGATGTCTGTTCCTTGAAGTTGTCCGGGTTATTTAAAATCCCTTGTATTTCCTCGATTCCTTCAGTAACTGCTTTTTTAACGAATGAAATGTTTTCGTTATGTTTCGCCCAGTCGAGAATATGTAAGTCCTGTGGATTACCGGTTTCAATTGGTTCAGAATCTTCCGAAAGTTCATATCTTGATTTAAATAGTTCCTTTTTGGATACTTCCCTATTTAAATTATTGTCTGGCTCTGTTGTAGGAGTTTGATAGTCTTCCTCGGTGCTTGAAAATTCCGTGTTTTCAATATTCACCGTCATATTTGGCACGATGCCTTGTTCATCGGGTTGGAGTACGAATGTATCCTTGCTCACAATCTCCGAACTGTGTATACTGGAGATTGAGGTGTTAAGTTTCGGTCTCTTTCTCGGGTTAAGTTCTCCTTGTGCTTCTCTAATAGTGGAGTCCAGACTAGCGTCAGAGACCCTCTCTTCTCGAGGCACACTCATCCCTCCGCTACTCAATTCACAGAGGGTAGCATGCCCCTTGCCGAGTTTATCCTTGCTAGCCTGGCTCTCACTAGTTGGACATGGTATTTTCGAAAGCTGTTTTAGGGTTCTAGGTGTAGCACCTTTTTTCTTCTCTTTTACCATGGTTTTCGAGGGGTTGCCTGTTTTAGGTCCCGGGTTCCGACCCGGGGACTAAAACAGGCATAATTTCTACCCCTCGAGCGACCTGCTCGGGGGTCGTGCCCTTTCAATTATACCAGAAAAGGGGAATTTTCTGGAAAGTGATCTAATAAAAACTATAAATCTGTTGCTATTGACGATCTGTTTTTGCAAATTCCTTTGGTTTTTTCAATGTTTGGAATTTATCGCAGAGAATACTCGGACGTTTGTGAAAGCACAAAAACACACACAAAACACTACGAGATAACAGATACCTACGTCCGCACAGTCCAGCTGTTCGAACGAGACCACTGTTACGCTCTACGGCACGGAGAGACTTGTTTTTAAGAAGGAGTTGGGTGCTATAGATGTGATGACTTCAAGTTAGTTTTGTTCGAGATAATATTAAAATTTCAGAAAGTTCAGTAACAATGAAAATATATTCGAAAAAACACTAAAGGATCACTGTCTCATGTGATGGCGGTTTTGGAATATCAAACTTGCTGTGCAAAAAATTCTGTATGTAATTTTCTGGTATTTAAATTCACCACATGTCGATGTTTCAATTTTTCCAAATTTTTTTAGGAATAATTCATTATGAATAGTCCATTACCAATATTGATATATGTATGAATACACTAAGTGATCACTCTCAAAATCTCAATACCCCTTGAACCGAAAGGGACCCAATACGTACGTACTTGGGAGGTCCAAACAGTATGTATATACTAACAGAAGTGTAGAAAATGAAAGGAACCCAATCCGTACGTACTTGGGAGGTCCAAACAGTATGTACAAAAAAGTACGTCAACGAGACGTCCAGATAGTATATACATACGATTTCCAAAAATGTACGTCATTGCTATTATGTCCCGCAAACGTTTCGAAATATACGTATCTGAAAGGGACTCAATATGTACGCACCTGGAAGGTCCAAATAGTACGAACATAGTTCTTCCAAACATGTACGTAAATGATACGTCTGAGCAGTACGTACATGGGATTCACAAAAAAAGACGTCATTGGTATGTCCCTAATTCATTCCGAAAAGTACGTACCTGAAGAGGAGTTAATGTAAACGTATCAGGGACACTTAATAAAGTACGTACATAGTACTTCCAAGCATGTACGTTTTTATTACATTCCGATTGGAACGGGACCAAGTATGTACCTACATGGGACGTCTAACCAGTACATACATGGTACATCCGGTAATATGTACGTTCTTCGAATGTCTCCTATCCGTCCCGGGACGTATCGACGTAACTGGGACATAAATGGTTCGTCTTCAGGACGTCGTGTGCTATTTGGGTCATTATTATAGATCCCTGATGATGAATTTATTAAAATTCGAAACGTTGGCAAAGGAACAATAGTTTTTCTCTAATCAAATTGATCCTAATCCCACCAATACCACCATTGAGAATTCAATTCTGGATCACCAAACCTACCGAAACTGTAAGTAATTTCATTAACTGATCAGATGCTGGTGCGATCGAAGAATAAATTTGGACACATCACAGTCAGTTTACATTTCCCACATTGAACAATTTTACAGTTTTAATGATATTTATTTTGTTCTCGCATGATTTTACGTCTCCCAATGCATTGGTATATATAATTTTATAGAGTGTATGGTAAATAGCAGTTTTTTAGTGATTTACCATGCGGAAAGCAGTTCTTCCCGCAATAGTGCGGTGGTGTGCAGTAAAAGATGCCTTTAGAAAATAAACCTATTTTTCACCTAGCTAAGTAACTGATAGAATTGGCCGATACTGTAAATAACATTTTATTGTGCGATTTTCAGCAGACAGCTTACAAAACCGCTGTATGTGCTCAAATATACAATAACTTCTTCAGGATTGTGACAGTACTCATGAAGAAACCATTGAATAGTGAAACACGTGAAGCACTTTTGTAAGCTGTCTTGTGAAAATCACACGATAGTGTTATTCAATTAGGTAGACCATGTCTACTCATAAACGTTTCTTACCTATCAGAGGAACCAGACATCTTATTTTGTTGAATGAGAACTGACAAAAAAATATCTTCCAATCGTTTCATGCTATCATTATCTCGAGCTGAAGTAATACAAATCACTCTTGCTCGATTCACTATTTTCTGACTTTCTAAGGAGTTTCTGATCTTTTCCTGTTGCATATCGGTCGGTTCACTCATTGCTTCGATAGCAGCACGTAAACCATGCAATACCGTGTGGTCCGTAGGTGTACTTACCGATCGTGGGGGTGGAGGAGGGACACCTATTAGAGACATACCGTTCATGATCTGAAACCAAAGATCGTTCATTCAAAATTAATTTCACAAATTACGTGAAGATAATGTTAAGGAAATGAGGTATCTGAAAACGTTTTTTACTTTTCATTTGACTATGTTGTAGAGGGAGGGAGAAAAACACTATTTTGCCGAGGTTTGTATACCCTATTCAGAATTATATGAAACAACATGACCTAATGAACAAGAAATGAATTTTGCAAAGTAAATTTCGATAATTTTTTTGTTAAAAGTAGGTATGCAAACAGACAAACTACATTAAACTCTCAATGAATGTTATTATCGTCATTCTTTGTAAATGTAATTCGTCTACGTAGGTGTTAAAACTTATTTACATTCAATGAATGTGTTTGACACATCAATCATATAAAACTCGACTGTTTCACAATGATAACTACAAATAAGCAATAATGGGATTACTCACTGGAATATTAGCGGTATTTTTGACAATGATAATGGAGTGGCCCTGAGCGAGAAAGACTGAGGCGACGCCAAAAAGAGTTTTTTAGATGTCTTAGTATCTATTTAAAATCAAATGGAATTGATCTTTTTTCAAATAATTATAATGTTGATGCAACTGTGAAATAATATGCCTTTGGGCTACTTACAAACCCTCTGGCCAGAGGCCATCGGATTTGTAAGAACGTAGCGCTCAGGGCACAAATACCTACTTCATACCCTTGGTACATAAATTACAATTCGTCGAATGATTACGAATCGCAATAAAAATGTGTAATATTTCATTGGTTCAATACCCATTTGTGATATTGATTCGAATTTTCATTGCCTATATAATTTACTCTTTTTAAACCTATTGGAAAACTCATAAGTTCCAAAGAATCAGAACAAGAACAATAAAATCCGAATAATGGAATTGAAATGTACAGTAAAACAGTAAATTCAATACTTAAAACTGAATGAGCAGAATATAATATAAAAGCAATAATGAAAATGAAAAACTTCAATAAATCAGGTTGAACAGATAAATCGCAATAAGGACCTCAAATCCAAACAAGAAATTGAGATGAGCCAAAAAAATGATACTGAGATAAATGTATTAAAATAAAACGAAACAAAACAAAGAGATATGAAAAAGATGCATCACCTGAAGAGGATCGTGGATACCAGTAATAGAAACGTTGTTTTACTTCATGATTAATATTCGGAACGTCGTGATGAGACGATTTTACCCGTCAGTAGGATATGAAAGTAAGCTTTTTCAAAAAGCCATACTATGTAAAATCGTCTTGTCACGACGTTCCAGTTGTTGCTCCTATACTCAAACTGCTGGGATATATCTGTTAGTAATAAGGGCAGGAAAGTACATCAATTGAGAGTTATCGAACCATTTGTACGAGTTAAATAGAAGAGGATATTTTTTTTACTTTGTCTTTGATGACGAAAATTTTTAGTGTGAAATATATCATTTTCAATGTATAGATACCCTTAATCCTGAAACTTGATCAATTGTCATTCGATGGATCGAAGCTATAAAATACCAGGAACAGGAAGATGCATACACTAAATAGGCCTTTGATTGCTTCTTGAAGTGCATCATGAAGGGCGATAAAACTCCGATGGCCATGCAATCAAATATTGTTTAAAAAATCAAATGCAAAGAATGTTCAAATTGCTTTGTAGGGCATACAGGACATTATATCTAAAAGTAGGTTGTGTGAGCACGAAATAAAAACCAAAAACTTTAATAGACAGACATACTTAATTTAATTAGATCAAAAAATAATTGTTAGTAGCAGGTCACACACTAGAGGCTGAACCTTCAAGAGTCAGCAGTACAAAATTCTAGTACAATATATATATATTGATCCTTTATTTAGTCCAAGACTAATGCGTACATGTACAGAAAAAAACACATAAAGATAAAAGATATCACAAGTAGCTGAAATAGCAAGTACATGAAATAAACTCAACTAAAATACATTGGCCACAAACAGACACCAAGAAACATAGTCAAAAAAAATAAAAAACAATGAATACCACTGTCAAGGGTTGCAGTCAGCCAGCATAAGGTTCTTCAATTTTACCTTGAATACAGGTAGCGTATTGGAATTTTTCACTTCATCTGGGAGGTCATTAAAATGACTCAATCCCTTGAAAAAAACTGAATTTTGTGATTTCTTTGATTTAACATGCTCAATAAATAAATTATTTCTAGATCGGGTGTTATAATTATGATGTTCAGAAACGGAAGATATTTTTTCTCTCAAATACAACGGGGCATCGCCTGTTCTTATTTTGAAAATAAAGACCATTGTTTGGTATAAGAACATCCTATCAACTGGAAGCCATTTCAAAGAGCTTAACATTTCATGGATGTGCGTTCGTTTAGGGCAGCATAATATAGTTCTCATTGCCCGATTCTGGAGTTTTTGTAAACGGCTAATTATAATACATTAGAATAAAATATGAAACCTCCTCGAATTTTGTATTTATTCCCTGAAATCCTATACTTTGTTAAGAAGCACATGGAAAAAAGTCTCTTCCTGTTTTGCCTACTGCTATTATTATTAGTCTTATTACTACCACCTTCAAAAAATGTTTTCAAGTATTTTCATTGATATTCAATTCCTGAGGTTGTTAATTTTTCATACTTTTGAAAATTCATTTTAGTCGTAATAAGGAGAGAGAGTTATTGTACAACAAAATTGTCTCCTTTCATTGGCGAGGGAAATTAGATGAAAAACACCTTTACAATTTTCATTCACAAAATTGGCCTTTCTCATTCTATTATTATTTTTTTTTTCAAAAATTCTTGGATTGAGAATATACAAGAATGTATTGATATTTCGTTCACTTACATGTGTTAAACTTTGTTGTGAAGGGATCCATGTATTCAGAATATGTGCAACTGTATCACTAGCAATGAATCGAACCTGAAAAGAGAATATGATAAAATGAGATCAAATATAATAACTCAAATAGAAAAATACCAGTTTTCCTTGTGGAAATAAATCCCATACTATCCTACAATACTCTATAGCTGATTCAACACTAGAAGTCCAGAGAGATTTGGAAATAGGGCTCATGGGTATGAAGCCTGGAGTACGGCTTTTCAGAAATTCAAATTCTATGGGATTTTCACATGATATTCCAAAATAAGGTGTATGATCTAACACAAACACAGTTTTGTGATTGGCAGGATATAATTTATTTGTTAGACCAAACGACATATTTTCATATTTATTTGTTTATATTTGGGAGGTAACCTGTGTTGTGTTCATTGACGTAATATAACATGGACTGGGTGTCGCTTAACCCTCAAATACAAGTTCTTGCGGCCCGAACCAACTAAGGGCATCTGCGTCATAGTCGTTATCGTCATAATGTGTTACGTCATCAGTAATTTGTGTTGCATACTTAAATTCCGAAAAGGTCTTAAATATCCCTAAAATAAAACAATGCACTATTGAACACTTCGAATACCTTCAAAAAATCACAAAAACAAATCAACAAACCAACAACTCCCCCACTGTAAACAGGATTTTTAGCTATGTAAATATGCAACAAGTGATACATTGTGACGTCACTCGTAAGTGGTGACGCAGTTGCCCTTAGTTTAATATGTTCATGCCGTTTTAGGCGTGGGGATCAATCCTCTCACTCTAATGCCCAGTCCATACTATTAGGTCTATGGTTGTGTTAATTAATGACAATAATGAATAACCTCAATGAATTAAAGTGAAGTTGATCACAGACCACAACACAACACAAAACCCCCAAATATTTGTAAAGCAATGTGAAGTTGGCTGCTAAAGTTTCCGATGATACCCGATTGATCAGTGGCGCACAGGACTAGTTTCCCTTGATTAATTTGTAACTCTATTGGGATTTCAAAATAATATCGCGGTGCCATTTTGACCAAGTATTCAACTATTAAGCACCACTTTGACGATACTTCAACATTGTTGAACATTTTATCAGAGGACGTATCGCTTGAAATCCCACTTTATTCACGTCATCATTTATTGAAATTGTTTTTTGATTCAACATAAACCCGAAAATTTGTTGAAATACTATTATTGTGTAGATTATTGGTGTTCCTATTGATAGTAATGGACTCCAAAAGCAATTCGTATTGTTCCCTGTCTGGATGCAAATCTCTGTCGGAAAAGGTACCGGGCCTGAGCTTTCACAGTTTTGCTAGGAAGAATTGAACCATGGGAGGGTAGGGAACAGTTTCGGGGTGAAGAAAGTAGAGGACACAACGAGCTTTCCCAATCTCATGGGACACACGAGAGAAAAGAAGAATGAAACTATCATCAAAGTTAATTTATTATTTTTCACTCTCATTTTCTTCCATACACCTAGCGCCCCTATTTCAAAGAGAAAATCCTGAGCCTTCTTTCAAAATATATTTTACAACAAAGGGCTGAGTAGATTACCCCTTTTCTTTGAGGCCACAAACTAATTTGAATTGATGAATAAAATTCGTTACACTGTCCCATTATATTCATCCATATATGTTCACGTTTTAAAATTTGCTCAGATCCACAGTAATATACAAAAAAGTGAAAAATAAAGAACGAATTCCTGAAAAGTACTTTGTGGTTCGTTGAAATATCAATGTAAACCTGATACAAACAAAATGAGTCTTTTTTCCTTACGTGAAATCTTACAGAAACCGTCTGCTAGGGCTCTGCGGTTTAATGTCCCTCTTGTTTTTTGGTTTCTTCATCATTTTTCAATAAACGTCAAAGTGCGCACGGCACCTACGAAAGTGACAGAACCGAAAAGTAGGATCTGCAAGAAGAAGAAGAATGAAGAATTTGAAATAGGTTAGAATTTATTATTTTTGTTTTGAATATGTTGATTTGAGGATTCAAGCTCATTATTCAAAATGAGCTAAATAGAAATATTTGGTTTGTTTCAATTCCAGCTAAGCTTATAAAATGGATAGTAAAAAATTTCGTCTGGACAATTCCGATCATTGTTTCAAAGAAGTTCATAATGAACCTAGAATAATTACTCAATTTGACAAAAGTCTGTGGAGAAATATATTATGCTTAGAACCAAGATGCAATTCTGTATTCGAGACGACAAGAGCGTTAATGGAACATCTTATTGAATTGCATGAATTTTCTTTTGAACTTGAAGAGTTTGAAGTATCAAACTGGCAAGGTACCTGATACAAAGCTTTGCAATTTCTTGAAAGAAAACTGGTCTATTTTATATTTCAGAATTCCAAACTTGGAAAGATCTCATGGAAGAAAAAGAGAAATATAACTATGTATTATTCTCTAGAAAATATGATAAAGTTACAAATCAAACCTTGAGTTTGACATTCTCCTGCAAAGGTAAATTTTACATCATATGCCTCCAATGTTGAAGTATTATCTTTGATTTATAACGTTATTTTTTATTTTGAAACTTTTGTAAAATTATTCTTTTCAGGATGTAGACATATTAAAGAAAAAGAAGAACATATTCAACTTGCACATGCCTGTACAAGCCATATAGAAGCTAAAGAAATCAGTGAGTCATTAATTACAATAGAGCATATCAGAAGCCATTATGGGCATGGAGAAGCAGAAGTGGTAAAAATAGAAAGGTAATACTATATAAGCACAATTGCTGTGTTTCCTAATTGTTCTTAATTAAGCACCTTCATTAAATTCAGAGGGTTATTCCTCGTAATATTTAAATGAGAAGATTTCGTTTATTCAGGTTCACAAATCCTTAGTTTCAGAATCAGTTGTTGAAAGTTGGAGTGAAAATATGTAAAAATTTATATTTTGCTAGATTGTTACACATATAATGAAGTTAATTTCACAGATATTGATGATACAAAAAACTGCTGTAGTTTTTTTTAGCAGTATTAACTTTAACCAAAGATACCTCAACGCTAACTCCCACCATCATCCAGCCCAAGTGAGCTCCTTACCCAACTCTCTCATCTACAGATCTGTCAAACCCACAGATGATCACAATAGAGTGAGCTGGACAAGCTCAAATCCGTTCTTCTTTGAAAGGATTATTTCTAACTCCAGTTCCAGAGAACCATTCAATGCTAGCAAACCTGTTTCTCGCAACACAAACCTCAAAAAGATCTGACTGAACGCCAGGAAGCTTTCCTTCCTTTCGTTCGTGGAGTCAAGCCATCAGAACAGTTTTTACAGCAAAAAATCAAATATTCTCTCACCTCCGCTCATCTTAGAGATATGATACCCAACACATCACAATTCCAACCAAATGGGATGATTTTTCTCCTCTGGATTATATTCAAAGTCAAAAAAGTCAAAAGCATTTATTCGTTCAAAGACTCTTTCGAGTACAGAAGTTGTCAGATATATCATCAAGGTTGAATGGACATTATAAAATAAATAAATAAATAAATAACGTTATTTATTGAGCGCAAGCACCCAACAGGCCATCGACCGAAGTCCTTCAGCCTATTGTATTACAATAATTGTTTGAAAGAGTATAATATATGTAAATGTGTTGAAAATGTACAGTTCAAAATGAATGAAAAAAAAAAAAAAGTTCAAATGGGTCTTCATCCACGGCAGTTTTCACCCTATCCAGCGGCATCTGCAATATCGTTAAGACATTCCCATAAAGTTCTTCTGGGGTGTTGGAATTTGGAAACATGATTTTGAGGTCTTTGTAGTATAGAGGGTTGTATGATGTCTAGGTTATCGGGTTTCTTTGCAAATTTGCTGGACAATTCTTGGAGTCTAGTTGATATAGGAGTGATGTTGGTGAGGGAGTAGAGCAGAGCATTGGGGGGGTTATGAAGAATATTCCTTGGATGTCTTATTCTTGTAATTGTTCGTAAGGCACTTCTTTCCGAAATTTCCAAGTTGTTCCTGGTAGGGGTTCTCAGATTCAGAAAAAGGGGGTGTCCATATTCTAGGAGAGGTCTACAAATGCTCTTGTAGATTTTGGCAGCATTTCTTAGGGAGATTCCTTGATTTTTATATGTGAGTGCACGAAAGTGTTTTGCTCTTGCTGTCGTCCTCTTCTTCAAAGACTGAGTGTGTGTGTTGAAGTTGAGCTTCTGGTCGAAAGTTATTCCTAAATACTTCACTGACGGGAGGGGGCGTAGGTTTTTATTGTGAATTCGAAGGGCAGGTGATCCTGCGGAGATGCGATGATTGAAAATTATGAATTGGGATTTATCGGGGTTAATTTGGATTCTCCATTTGCAGAACCAGTTGGTCATGTGGTCAATTCCAGTCTGCAAGTTGTGCACCACTTTTTGGACACTGGAATCGTGAGATATCAAGGCCGTGTCATCTGCGTATTGCAATAGATACGTTTTGGAATGTTCGAGATTTGGGTGAATGGGAATATGGCAACTGTAAATGTTGTACAACAGCGGGGATAGAGGGGAACCTTGGGGAACACTTTGCTGGGGATGGAAAATATTTGAAAAATTCATATTAATCTTGATTTGCAAGGATCTGTTTTCTAGGAATTCTTTAATGATCAGTAAAAGAGGAAGTGAAATATGAAGGCTTTGCATTCTGAAGAGTAAACCTTTGTGCCACACACTATCAAATGCCTTCTGAATGTCGAGGAAGACAGCAGCTGTTTTCAAATTCAGGAGCTTGGCAGATTGGATATTGGATGTTAAAATCGTTAAGGGGTGAACGGTAGAGCATTTTTCCTTGAAACCAAACTGATGAATAGGAATATGGTTCTTGACTTCGAGAAGGAGGAGGAGATTTTTCAAGATTTTTTCAAATATGGACATTATAATTTTCCCAAACACACAAATTATGTATCATTTTTCTGTTATTACTGACTACTGTAGTGGCTCTCTAGAAAACAGGGGGCGGACATAAAGTTCAAAGTAGGAGATGAAATTCAGTTCTATATGAAGTTTGTTGAACCGATTCACACAAGGAAGTGATTGTTGTATGTTATACTGATTTAAATATGAAAAGTGATTAGAATTATGTATAACACTTGAAAAGGTGTAGGCCTAGATGCTTCCGATCCGCCCCTTTCCCCTGAAAATTTTTGTATGGGCGTCCTTGAATAAGAACTAGACCAGAATGCTCAAAAACATATTTAGGCTCTGATCGTTTTATGGTGTAAGATGACTGGTGGAAATTGATTGTTCGTGTCATCTGAAGGGCTAACATTCGAACGAAAGGAGAACGGTTGATTTTGTCCTGAATTTCAAACCTTATTGGAAAACTCGAAAAATAGTTATTCGAAACCTAGATTGTGAATGATAAAAGAACTTAAACTATCTACAGCTTTAAACCTACGAAAGATATTTGCAAACTCACCAAGTGACTCATTTAGACACGAATGTATCATAACTACATTGGTCTTCACCAAATATATTACAAATTGTGACAAGAACAAAAGATACACTTCAGATGGGAAAAGGAGTATGTATTGTTGGTTACTTTAGGTGTTCCAAGTTTTCAGTTGTAACGCATTGTCAAATATTAGCGAGTCGCCCAGTTGCTACACACCAAACTAATAAACATTCGATTAAACTATATTGAAAAAAAACTTCTACTTTTTTTTTTATAATCACTAATTTCTTGAACATTTATTCACCATTCATTTCTATGTATTCATGAACATTGTGATTTTTAATGATTTTTTTATTCTTCAAACCATTTTCAGATCTTTGGACGAAACTGAAGATAAGGAAATTGAATCACAACCTGGCGTAAACAGTATGAAGGTTGAAGAAACTGAAAGAAATTTCGTTAATAAACCTATGGAGTTTACTAATGAAGGCCTTTTGTTCTCTCTTGATTTATGGGTTCAAGAATGTCACAGTCACCAAGACAATCCAGTGATATTTTATAAACCGTCGAACTATGAATTGAGGGGCTTTTCCGTGAATGACTTTTGTTTGATAGTGATGACGAGCTTTCAAGCAGATATGTTACAAAAGTATCCAGATATTGTAGCTATAGATAGCACATACGGATTAGATGATTGGGATTTTGAACTCACAACTCTTCTGATCATCGATAAAAAAGGGGAATTATTTCCTGCAGCATTTATGCTTACTAATAATGATAGCAAATCTATGAGCACGCTTTTTTTCGATCACATTAGAGAGAAGGTAGGTGGCGTTTCTTCACAAATATTCATATCTGAAATGACAGGTAAATTTTATGATTCATGGTGTGAAGCAATGGGCCCCGTACCAAACTGGTTGTTTTGTTCCTGCCACTTGGAACATATCTGGAAGTTGAACCTATTGAACATAAAAAATAAAGACAAGAGAGTATGGGTTTATGAAACAATGAAGGAATTGCAACTGACATCTGATGAAGAACAGTTCGTGAATCGTTTAGATTCTGCAATAAATGAAATAATGAATGATCCTGATACCTTCGCATTTGGAGAGGCATTTCAAAACTCATATGTCGACTGTATAAGACAGTGGGTGTATTGTTACAGGAAAGATCTTGGCCTTGAATCAGATATATTTTTGGATAACATGAAAAAAATGGTGAGGTATCCAGGATATAAGAAAAGAATGAAAAAGCGCGATGAAATTATCTGTGATGTGTTGCAATATGTTAGAGATAAAACAGTAGCATGCATAGTCGAGGAAGCTGAAGGAGATCTGAAACAAGAAATAGATCAAAATCATGATAGATCAGTACGAAGTGCATTTGAAATACTGAGATGCAATGATTGTTTATGGAAACTCAGGAGAGAGGGAGATGAAAACATTGTTTATTCAGTTGGAAAACTATCTAGTACAAAATGTTGTGATGTAACCTGTTATAAATGTGACATTTGCGTGCATATGTATTCATGTAGTTGTCCTACATATTTTATCAATGTCAACATTTGTGAGCATATACATCACATTGCCTCAACCTATCCAAACTCGAAGAATCAACCAGAAAATGCTGATTTTGTTTCTGGAAATAGTGCCATAGTTATTTCAAAAATGGCAAACAAGGTTATCAGAAAGTTACAAAATGCTGATTTTGACAGCATGCCTGAAAACGTTTCTTCACAGATATTAAATCACTTAGTATCTCTCAATAAATTAGTAACTTTTGTAGATAATGTCAATAATAAAGCACCTAGTATTGAGCAGTTGTAGAATAGAAAATGTTTTCATAGAAAAGTTTGAATTACGATATGAGTGAGAATATGAAAATATTTTTTACTTTTTAAATTTATGTATATTGTATATAATTTTAATGAATCAATTATAAAATCACAAGTAATTTGGAAGATAATTCTCAAGATTCTGAAATCCCAGATGTTGCGTATGATGTATACCTTCTGTCTTTATTTTCAATGTGTTGAACCAAGTAGTGGAAAAACCGACCAGAAAGTTGACAAAAACGGTAATGTAGACAAAAATAAAGTCAGGAAAATGGTCACTCATACATTTTTTAAACTTGCTTTCCGTAATAAGGCAACAGATACCGAAAGAAAACGATCACTTTCAATCAGAACGGTATTGACAGAGACCTGTCTATCAGTTTTTGGAAATGACTCCAAAATGGGCGTTGTCGTAACGTCGAATAATAGCATCGACGGTTAAAATCCTGAAGAGACTATCTTACATATTCTGTATCTCATACTGTATTAAACATTACCACAGGTTTCTCCAAATGGTCCCTTCAAACGTTTCTGTTTCTGAACAGTTTTTTCATTTGAGTCTTATCAACGTTTTCATTGAACATTATTATAACATAACATTCAATTGGAGCAAAAACGAAACCCTTTACCCCAATACAGTTGAGAAATAACATATATGTTGCGACGTTTAACTTATGCACTATATCACATTGAAATCACATAAGAATACAAAAATATAATAATAGGTATCTGAAATATATAAACATAAAAAATAATAAAATTTCAATTTTACAACGTTATCAACAGTTATAACTAACAATCAATTGAACAACAATCTAGCTATTTGTTTCTTAAAAATATTTGGATTTTCGCAAAAGAAATCCAAATATTTCCCAATCTCAACATATTTGAGATGGGTGTATAAAAACCATAGTTAGTTGAGTGATGTGGTACAACGAATAAGTTTTTTTGTCTGGTTTGTCTATTTGGAACATTGAATGGTATAATACAGAGAATTTCCGGAGAATCGATTATGCCAGAGATTATTTTGAAGAGATAAACCAACGATATCATAACCTGCGATCACTTAGACTGGGTAGGCTAATCAAGTTCATTACTTCATTGTAGTTATATTCACCAACAACTAGACCTAGTTTGTATGCTATGATTTTCCGAAATTTTCATTTTTTTCAATAATGGATCTGACTAAAGAGCAATATAAAACTTTTATAGTCTAAGGGGAAAAATTTGTTGAAGACCTCGCATAAAACCAAGCATTTTGAGCGCTCTTTGGGATACATAGTTCACATGGTTATTAAAACAAAGCTTAGTGTTATATACCCAAATCTTTACATTTTTGTTTTTTAACTAACACATTATCTTCTAATCGGTAATCAAATTGAATTGCCGATTGTGATCTACTAAACACCATTGAGAAACATTTCTTATTATTAAGATAAAGACAGTTTGCATAACACCATTCTGATATATTATTGAGATCTATTTGGAGAATATTTTCCACCACTCTGAAGATCTTCAGATCATCAGCGAAAAGGAGAAAATCAGAATACTGAATTTTATTTTTAATGTCATTGATGAAAAGGCAAAACAACAACGGACCACAATGGGATCCCTGAGGTACTCCTGATGTTACTGCATAAGGTTCAGAGATTAGGTATACCATTTAACCTCACTGATTGAGGAGAACGACCTATCAAATAACTGCTTATCCAATCCAACATCTTACCACCTATCCCAATGGCATATAGTTTTTTAATCAACAGTTCATGAGAGACCCTATCGAAGGCTTTAGAAAAGTCCGTATAGATAACATCAACCTGTGCAGACCTCTCAAGTGTTTTTGTTATGTAGTGCTGGTAATAAATAAGGTTAGATACTGTGGATCTACCATTCGTGAACCATTCTGGTATAATTAATGATCTACAAATATTTGTTAACACTTTGCTGACTAATCTATCCAAAAGTTTAGGAATAGCTGATTGTATGCATATTCCTCGATAGTTGGAGACATCCTCTTTCGAGCTACTTTTGAAAATGGGACGTATGTAGCTTTGTTTCCATAAATCAGGAAATATACCACTAGCTAGGGATTTGTATAAAAGGAAAAGTGGATATGATAATGAGTAAACACATTGTTTCAACAAGCATAAAGGAACTCCGTTTGGGCCACTAAATAATGTTGATTTCATCATACAAATTGCTTCAAAAATACTGGACAGTTCGAAAGCACAAGTAGAGAGATTAATTGTCTTATCACATTCAAAATCATTTATAAGGGAAAGATCTGATTCTACATAGACCATCGAAAAAAAATTCAGCAAAATAGTTCACTGTGCTATGGATATCTGTAGAAAGATGTTCATTATATGTCATTGAGTTAGGTATATCATTTGATTTGTTTTGTCTCTTACATACTTCCAAAAATATTTAGGATCATTAATCAGGTTTGACTCGATATTGTTTATGTAAGCTTCATAGCAGACTTTCGTGAGAGATTTGCATTGAGATATTAAATGAGTAAACAACATGTAATCCTCATTGCACTTGTGAATTTTGAATTGTTTGTTGGAGCATTTCTTCTCAGAAATCATTTGCTTCAATTCGGATGAGAACCATTTTGGAAATTTGAAGGTTTGTATAATTTCAATGGAACAAATATATCAATTGCTTTTTGTAGATTTCATAAAATGTGTCAGTAGCTGCATTGACGTCCAAATTTTCAATAATATATTATTCCAGTTATATGTGGAAAGATAATCATCGATGCCTAAAAAATTTGCATTTTTAAAATCATAGTAATAGTCACTCAATGGGATTGGCTTATTACAAGTTTTGATAAAAAAATGATACTGCAGTATGATGAATGCTGTTTTGGAAAAGTAAGTCCGCTGCAGGTACTTATAACTTGCATATTATAAATATGAGAGAACTAAGTCTGAATAAGTACCTGTACTATTCACTATATGATTCACTTATTCACATTAAACTTTATTTAACCTAAAAATGAATCAAAAACGGAATCATCAGCATTTCAATTAATATTGTTTGAATAATAAGAATTTTCGAAACTTTCTTTTCGAACGTTATTGAGAACTAAATATATATATTCATTTATTTATTTATATATATATATGTATATATATATATATATATAAATAAATAAATAAATACATTCAACCAAATATGAGTAATAATAATATGATAACGATTTATTTTCCAAGAAGCATATACATGCTTATTGTAGGGAAAATTAAACTGATGCCATACAATAAAATTAAAATACAAATTGAATACAAAAAAATGAGTAATTAAATCAAATCTTCAAATGGCAATTAAAAAAAAAAATATGATAAATGTTTTTTCAAATTATTTTTGAAACAAAATCTTCCATATTCCTTCAATGAATTCGGTACACCATTGTATATATTACTTGAACACTGTTCACAGAATACTCTGACATATCGATTTTTCAATCCGATTTGCCGTATAAAAGTATCTAGGTATTGCAGGGTGATTCGAGGTCGAATCGCGAAGCTCTCCTCTCAGAAGTTTTGGCCCATTCGCAATTCACATAGCCTATACATTCTATTCAATTTTTTCAATATATTACGATCTGAACTCCTAGCCCCTCTAACATCTGATTCCACCTTCTTCGATACTATTTTTCCAAATAGGACAGCGCCGCGTTTTGTCTAGATTTGTATTCTATGCAAAAACAGCCTGTAATAACTAGGTAGTCTTTTTCCAAAAATCACCGGTGTGGGAATATCAAACCTATATCAAGACGTCATTTTATATCTAAAGAAAACAAAAATTTTACTCTCACCGTAAAATAAGCTTCATTGTTCATATTAGCAAGTGTGTATGATATTTTTTGTTGAATATTGATTTTCATCAAGTATCGGCCATTTCAACACTTTGTTAGAGTATAACATTACATACATATATTAGAATAATATTCCAAATACATTACATCTTTCTAATAAAGTGAATATTACTGTTCTGTTCGTACCCAAAAGAGAAGCTACCCGCTTTCCCTGGTTTACGAAGGTTCGAAATTAGAAAATAGAGAAGACTAAAAAATGTAGGTACAAATTTATTGCCACATAACCACCGAAAGCGTAACGAACAACGAACTCGTTTTTAATCAAAATCTGAACTCCTCGCTAAAAAATTATCAAATATAAAAACACAGGTCCCTGACTGCGCCGGTCTCCCTTAGTCAGGTATCGTCGCCCTAGCAACCGACGGATTTATCGATACCCTTCTGATAGTTCTGATTGTCCAGCTGCGGCGTTGCCGCTATCAGTTAACAGTCTTTGTGTCTCCGACATACTTCCACCAGAAAAATGTCTCAGAACTAAAGTCATTTTTCACAAAATAAAAGGAGACATAAACACAAGTGTCCGAAGGATATAAACTCTAAAGTACATACCATGGTCTTTCCAAAAATCCCACTGTTACTCACAAGAAACGAGCAGGCATTCGTGAGACGCGGCCACTACGTGTTGCTTTCTCCTTCGTCACTCCCGCACATGCGCCGTTTCCTGGATCAGCAACATGCTCTGGTTCGTGGGGCTCCTTACAGCCACTCTCTCCACCCTCGTCACTCGGCGGCGTCTTCTCCTCCAAAGCACCATTACACTCTAACGGGTATAATCTTTGTAAGGGTCTCAGCAATGTTCCCCGAGAAGTTAGCACCCGAACGAGACGAGTTTGTCCATCTTGGCCGGGCAGAAGTTCTATCACTTTTGCAATCGGCCAATCTATACGTTTAATATTGTCATTGCCCACTAAAACAACTTCACCGACCGAAATATTCCGATTAACCCGTCTTTCGTTCAAAAGTTTCAACTGTCCAAGATATTCGGCCCGAAACCGAGTTTGAAGGTCCTCTCGTAGCACCTGTAGTTTGCGTACTTTCTTACTTAAGGAAAGGCGGTCTATAGCGTCACAATCAGGAAGACCGCACTCCGGTTGTTCGCGCAGAAACATCGATGGTGTTAGAGCAACCAAGTCTTTAGGGTCTTCCGATAGGTACGTAATGGGTCGGGCGTTAATAATAGCTTCGCATTCGCACAAAACAGTCAACAAATCTTCATAGTTCAAACGCGCCCGGCCTAACACTTTTCTTAATAACGGTTTCAGTATTCCGATCAGGCGTTCCCAAAATCCGCCCCACCAAGCGGCTGTAGGGGGATTGAATTTCCACGTAATGCGGCTCACGGAACTTTCGCGCACAATACTATCCCAATCCAATTGCGACATGGCCTTTTCGGCACCCACAAAGTTCGTGCCATTGTCGCTATAGATTGTTTTGGGCCTTCCTCGTCGCGACACAAACCGACGTAGGGCTTGAAGAAAACTTTGGGTTGACATGGTCATCACCAGCTCCAAGTGGATCGCTCGATACACCGCACATGTGAATAAACATCTAAATTTTATCCCCATTTTTGAGATACAGCGGTCCAGCAAAGTCCACCCCCGTCACTTCAAACGCGGCCGCGTCACGAACTCTGTCCAATGGTAGTGGGGGAGATTCCACCACTAGTGGTTTAGCGTCGAACTTCCGACAAATCACGCACTTGGATACTACCGATCGTATCGTCCGTCTGCCCCCGATAATCCAAAATTTTTCGCGAAGCAGACTTAAAAGTCCCTGCGTTCCTACGTGACGAGCTTTTCTATGAGTGTCCATGATCAAACTTTTAACAACCGGATCTTTGGCAGGTAAGAGAATGGTAAAACGATAATTTTCTGTATCTTCCCTCCGCGAAACTCTAGATTTCAGTCGTATTAACCCGTCTTGATCAACGAAAGGGTTAAGACAACCTATGTTTTTGTCATTTTCACTTGAAAACGATTTGTGTTGCACCAATTTACACACAAATTTTTCAGCTTCTTCAATTTCGGGGACTGTTATTTCTCCTTCACGCTTATCTTTAACGTGCCTGCAATTGTGAAGGAATCTGAAAACCCAAGCAATCATTCGTATGGTCTTAGTATACTGAGAAAAATATTCAAGGTGCCAATCGTTCAAGTCCCCTATATTCAGAAGAGTGTTTATAACTTTCTTCTTCTTTTCCTGTCCAATTTCTTCTTCATTGTAATCAGTGACTACGCATGGCCACTTTTCCGGTTCGTCATACAGCCACATTGGCCCCTCCCACCATTTGGAATCAAACAACTGTTTTGGGGAACACCCCCGCGATGGGAGGTCTGCTGGGTTATGCACACCGGGTAAGTGCCGCCATTTTCTGTAATCAGTCAAACTACGTATCTCTGTGACGCGATTCCAGACAAAAACTCCCCACTCTTCTTTCCTTTGAATCCACGATATAACAGTGGAGGAGTCGCTCCAGAAAAAACTTTCAACCTTTTTCGACAAATTTTCTGCAACGTGCGCATACAACCTCGCTCCTATTGTAGCAGCCAACAGTTCCAGTCGGGGTATGGTCATTTTGACACTGGACCTTTTCAAAGGTGCCACACGAGCTTTGGCGGATAACAAGAAGACCATAACCTTTTCATCTATGACAGCTCTCAAAAATATTGCGCATGCGTACGCATCGTTGCTGGCATCACAAAATGTGTGGAGGCTTAGATCTTGCGAATCAGAATTTGTAACCCACACCCAGCGAGGTATTTCAATCCCTTTCAGATATGGTAAATCTCTGAGCCATGTTTTGAAGGACTGGGCGGTGACGTCATCTACTGGCTGATCCCAAGTGAGCTGCTCTTTCCACAGGCTTTGCAACAAGAGTTTGGGTACCAAAACGGAAGGGCACGTGTAGCCTACTGGGTCGAAAACCTTCTGGGAAATTGATAAAATCAGACGTTTCGAAACTACCACTAGTTCCTGTTCAAGGCTAGGCGAGATGGATTCCATATTCAACGATAAAATATCTAGCTGCGGATCCCAGACCAACCCCAGAAGCGGGCAGGTATCGCAAGTAACCGCTCCGGTGTGCTCCCACCCTCTTAATTCAAACTTGCCTTCGGCCATGACTGCAGTCGCCTCTTTCATAAATTGGGACAGTTCTTTTTCATCATGCAAACTAGCTACGCAGTTGTCCACGTAGAAGCTCCTACTCAGGCGTTCAAGTATCTCTCGAGAATACTTGTCAGGAATGGGACCCTTTTGAAGGAACTGCGATAAATGATAATCTAACGTCGCCCCCAGAAGAAAGGGGCTACTACTGACTCCAAAAACCACCCGTTTGTGTCGCAAAACAATTTCTTGCCCCTGTGAATTGATCCACAAAAATCTGAGGAAATCACGATTATTTTCACAGAGCCCTATTTGAAGGAATGCTTTACGGATATCTGCCGTGACTCCTAATTTATTTTCCCTAAACCTAAGCAACATCGAAGGAATCAGTTCTATGAGATTAGGGCCTTTTTCCAAACAATGGTTCAGGGCCGGTTTGCCTGCCTCGTGTGCCGACGCGTCGAATACCGGCCGGATTTTAGTTGTGGCACTATTTTCTTTGATCACTGGTCGGTGTGGTAGAAAATGACCTTTGTTGCAGTCTACTTCTTGTGAGAGCCCAACTAACTCGATGACTCCCTCTCTCTCCCACTCTGCCAAGATTTCGTTATATTGTTCGAAAAGTCCGTCTTTTTTCACCTTGTTGACAACATTATTTAGCCTCTTGCGAGCCATTCCGTAATTCGTTGGGAGTGGGGGATGGCCTTCTATCCAAGGAAGTTGAACTTCATAGCGTCCATCCTTATCCACCGCTACGGTCTGCAGGAACAATTCTCTGGCCTCCATTGCATTTTCTTCTTTAACCCGCTTGTCTGAAGGGTCTTTGATACCAATAACGTCGAGTTCCCACAAGTTACTGATTGACACATCTTTGACAAACAAATTTAGAGTTGTCGTCACCACGTCAGCACGAATGTTTGTACTTGGCATTTTTCCCATAAGCGTCCAGCCGAAATGAGTCTCAATGGCAAACAGGCCACATTTCAATTCTTGTCGTCTACCAGTGTACAAACTTCCAGCAATATCGGCCCCCAGTAACATTTCAATACGACCAGGTATTGCCTCGTCAGAGATTTTCGCATCGAGAGATTTCATCTCCTCCGTCCATTGGCCTTGAAGCACTGGAACGATGTCACCACAAATCGTCGGCTCGTCGAGGGCTTCGAACGTGCGGCTAAAATCCTCGTTAGAAATCGTAACGTCATAACAGTTGTGGGTATTTAAAATCTCCCTCCCACCGAATAGGCAGTGCACGATTTTCTCGCAGCGTTTCGACCTATATCCGAGTTGTGCGGCAGTAGTTTTCAAAATGTACGACCTCTGTGATCCGCTATCAATCAAGGCTCGCACTACTTTAGACCTCCCCAATCCCTTCAGGGTAACTCGAATCGTTTGTAAAAATACCTGGGTGCTAGTGCAATTGGACAAAGTCTGCTCTTTTTGAACGTCCCTCGTAGCAGAATTTTCGGCACTGGTAGCATGTTTATTTTCTGCATCGTCAGAAACACCCGGGCACATTAAAACAACATGTGATCTTTTGCATAAAATACATCTCAAACGACCCCTACACCTTTTCGACTGGTGGCCTATCTTAAGACAGCGAAAACAGGCCCTTTTTTGTGCAACGATTTCTTTTCGTTGCTCATACGACATTTTTTGTGCCTTGAAACAGCTCGCACTGTCATGAGACCCTGTACAAAAAATGCACGTAAACGCCTCGCAATTCATGAGCCCCGCCGCTGTAGGAATTTCGCTATTCTGCCTAACTTTCCTATCTTTAGTAAAAGCACTGTCCTTATTATCTTTAATAGATTGTTTCATCCCGAAACCTTCGGCAGCTAAATCTATTCTTTGTTCGTTTTCTACCTCCTGTCCTGTAGCTTGAACCAGGTATTCGATCTTGTCGCTCTTATCAATAGAATTATCGCTATGAATTTTCTTAAACTGTGCCCAAAAGGATAACCAGCCTTGTATACTACCGTCATAACGCTTGAATTCTACTTTAGGCAACTTAAACTTATGCATACCTGTCGTTCCGGAGGGGTCTTGGATGGATCCATTACGGCTGTGTGTACTCGTCACCGCTGTTGCTGAGTCCCCCTCTATTTTCTCGAATTTCAGCTTTATTGCGGCATACTTCTTATAATATTCATCACAGCCTTCCATTTCACTAGTCAACTCTTCCTCCGAGGCACTGTCTAAACCGAGTTCATAGATTTGATTGTTCAACACTTTCATCGGATTTTGTACTTAAGAGGGGGGATTCACAAAATGCCGTAAACATACCTCTATTGCTGAACGGGTTTCTGCCGAACGGTAAGTCCGATAGCAAAAACTATGATATTTTCGTAAAGACGAAAGTTGAATTAAGGTACTAACACCATTTTGGATTTGAAATTCGTTTGTTGAAGAAAGCTGTTGACGATCAAAAAATGTAAACAATGAAAATTTTTTTGTCACAGATTGTGATAATATTTTAAAATGTCCTTCCTACTATATTGGACTATACCCTGCCTGAATATCAACTTCCAAAATGCAATCATTCGGAAGAAACCCGGAATAATGTGAAAAAATGCATGATTTTGCTAAATCTCCTCGGCGTCAACGATGAATGTATCAAAATCTAGCATGATATTAGTTCAGCCTTTGGCTCGAAGATGGCGACTCAGTAGGTAGCAATTTGGATGGTGGCTAGAAGATGACAAGGACAAACTACAGTTGACTGTAATTGTGACGACTACAAGTCATCTCATGTACACTAAGTGTCAGTGCCGGTTTACGATAATTTCGGGCCCTGTGCGCAGGCGATTTACTGGCCAAAGGGGGTTTTTGGATCCACCACTTGTTTGATAATCTATGGCCATTTATTCTTCAAAAAAATGAATATATAAGTTAAAAACAAAACTTGTTTTATTATTATTTCGCGTAACTTGATATTGGCAAACTGTCGTATGGCTGTATCACAAGGTCATTTTCTATGTACGGAGTGTTCCAGTATATATATATATATATATATATATATATATATATATATATATATATATATACCTGTTTCAATTGCATATCACAGCCATGTCTAAAGTAGAAAATTTGAAATTCCTGCCATACTACTACAAACTAATGAGTGATATATGGCAGGACCAGAAGCGTTACGTCAGGATGAATGTAAATATTCTAACGTTTGCCTGTGATTTTCCAATTTTGAAATTCAAATGATGCAATACAAAATACATTTTATATTTTGGGAAATACAAATGTCTATTTTGGAATTTGAAATGTTAGTTTTTGAAATTAATTCGATAATATTGTGTTACAAACAGTGATATTTTTTTTAATAAAAATAAAAAGAATTTCCAAACAAGGCCCGATATATTTTTCTTATATTCTATTTAGTAACAATGCCTAAACACTTTCTATAATATTTTGGATTGAGGTGGCCTTTACTTGATGAAAATCCATAGTTATTACGCTATAAGGTAGACACGATTAAATTTCCACAAAATTTATTGTCTTCGCGACATGTTTCGATACACTGTATCTTTATCAAGCGAATGTTTCTAAACACTAAATTATTCTTTGTCAAAAGCTCCTTAAATAGATCAGGGTCTACTCTAATTATCTCTGATACCTAGAATAATACAACTTGACTGATGATGATTCCTAAACTTATTACCTGATGCTAATAACTGATACTGATTCCTAGAATTACACTGATAATGATTATGATATCGGACCATAGTTACTTATTAATTGAATAAGTTCAACAAAGGGGAACTATTGAGATCCAATTGATCATTTAGCAAACAATTTGAATTTTTCAATTTATTGATTTCCAAAAATTCTAAATAATTAAGTCTAATGCCTTTATTTTCAACATGCAGAATTTCGAAATTTTTATCGAAGTCATGGCCTTCCTCCAAAATGTGATTGGCATATGATGAATGAAATGTTTTCTTTCCATAATTCATACGATGTTCACGTATGCGGCTTTTGAATGGTCTACCTGTCTGGTCAATTTATAAACTCCCGATTTTTCATCTTTTATTGTTTTATCTTTGTTATTCTTGATGAACCTTCCCAACGTGTTATCTGTTCTATATGCTACTTTTAAATTTCGTTTATGCAAAAATGAAGCTACTTTTTCCGTAGCAGGTCCTGAATAAGTTAAGATTCTATAATTATTGTCCTGGGTCCTCAAAGTGGGGTACACTTCTTGGATAATAAGTAACTATGGTTCCGATATCATAATCATTATCAGTGTAATTCTAGGAATCAGTATCAGTTATTAGCATCAGGTAATAAGTTTAGGAATCATCATCCGTCAAGTTGTATTATTCTAGGTATCAGAGATAATTAGAGTAGACCCTGATATATTTAAGGAGCTTTTAACAAAGAATAATTTAGTGTTTGAAAACATTCGCTTGATGAAGTTACAGTGTATCGAAACATGTCGCGAAGACAATAAATTTTGTGGAAATTTAATCGTGTCTACCTTATAGCGTAATAACTTTCTATAATAGTCTATAGTTGCACCAATTAAGCATCCAAAAAGTTTCTGATAGAATATAATCATTGATAGATATAACACCAACTTGCGAAAGCTTTGGAGATACAAGGTTTTAAATAAAAAAAAATTGATTTGTTGTGCTAAAATGATTTTATTTCATGCATTGTACATTCCAATTATTGAGTAATGGTAAAATTGTTAAAAATTACATATTTAGGTAGGTAACTTATCAATGTGAGACCCCGGTATCGAAATGATGGATTGTCAAGATCAAAATCCCAATTTGTTCATGACTAGGTACTGATTTGTTGAATCAATTTTCATAAAGTGGACACAATCTATGGAAAGGTCGCTTTTTCAGAAGGGTTTGGGGTTTGGTGCTTCAGAATAATGGTTGCTGTCCATATAGATGCATCGGTAGGGTTTTAGAAATGGTATCGTTAGTGGAGCTAAACTCGAGAAGATATTGATGTGCAACCGAAAACACAACGATTTCGTGGTCACACAAGTGTTCCAAGTTCCAACAGACAACAAGTGAAAAATACAATTACCAACTGAATAACAGAAAAAGGGGAAAAACTTTTGTAAGAACAAGAACATAAAATTACCCGCGAACGCCGGAACGCCGTCCTAGTGATATTGATGTTGCCAGATGCACTCCTTGATCCCAATATCATGATCCATCCATACCGTACTCACCATGAAACTGTTGCATATTCTAATTCTCCTTGTTTTTTTTTTCCGTAAAAAACCAATTGAAAATATTTTCATATATTAGCGTTGTAGGAAAGAATTACTATTTTGGGCCTAAGAAAAAACCTAGAGACAAATTATTTTTTGCAACCGACAAATGAAGTCAGGATTTATGATAGAT